>QAOC01006997.1:353453-426683 GCA_003255005.1 Begonia fuchsioides
GAGAGAAAGTGGGAGAGGGAGAGAGAAAAAATAAAAATTTCCTTCTTCATTGCATTGGAAGAGGAGATTCGGCAAAATTCACTAGTTATACTAAAATTTCTACACGTTATGCATTTAAATGTACACTAGAATCCAATGCATGGACATATAAACTGTCAAAATTCAACACTATAATATATGGCGAGAAAAGTCTAAATTTTTATACTAATTACTCCTCTGTATTAGCATTAAATTAAAGTATAATATTATAATTAATTTCTTGTTATACTGTCTTAATACACGTGCTGATGTGTTAAATGATGATTTGTGTAATTAAAATGTAATACAATTAATTATATATTATATTTATTATATAAATATTTATTTGACGCATTAATACGTAGTTTAAAATGTATAATAAAAGATAATAATATTTTAAATTAAAATATGTACGTACATAAATAATAAATTTTTAAAAAAAATAAATTATTTGGCAGGCCCAATCAAGATGGGCCCATGAAGAATGTCCAGAAGATCCATGCAAAGCCTACTTTCCTAATCCGCAATTGACTTTCAGTTTCACCTAGCCAGCCCTGTAAAACTTCGCATTTGCGTCGATTCCCTCTCTCTCCTCCTATATGCGAGTATGCGACTCTGCCTACGCCTCTCTCATAACAAAGTCTCAGTGCTAAATTTAGTTTTGGTTAAAAACCAAAAACGTGATGAGTCTCGGATAAATAGACCAATTCAGACGTGAGTTTGAAAAAAATAAATTTGAACTTTCGTTACTTAGTGACTCTCACTCAAACGCAATAACTCTCACACGGACGCATTATGACTCACCTGGACGCAACTTGAGTCCATTTGGTATGTATTCGAAAAATTATAGTAAATCGTACCATTTGGTCAATTTTCTGGCCTAGTTTTGGTGAGTACCATGATACCTCAGTTTCTGCTACTAGATGGAGAAAAAAAAACAGGTTTAAAATGGCATCATGGGACACTTGAGAAAATAATTTCAGAAATATATTTGAAATGAGAACTAGGATTATACAGGAGGGGATGGCAAGTCTAGGAGGAGCCAAAATCCAACACAATTATCTGAATTTAAGTCTTCTTGTATGGCAAGGAAGTGAATACCTCCACTAGCCTTCTTTGCTGCTTCCCAAGCTTCAGCTTCTTTCGTCGTTACATCGGTTTTCTTGTACGTTGCATAAACGTATCGGGTAGAGATTCCGACCGATAAAACTAAGGATGCTCGAGAAATATCTGCTTCGATCGAAACCACTTCCAATCCGTTCATCCATGCTGAAGAAAAAAACATCGAAAATGTCGGTACCAAACTCATTTGGGCTATATTTGATCTTATTTTCTGATAATTTTTATAACTTAACTATTTACAGTTTCTTCTTCTTATTATTATATCAGTTAATGAGGCATATAAACTCTAAGTTATGATGCAAAAGTAAATGGTTAACTTTATTTATGTGAAAATTAAAATAGAGTTATACCACCCAATGGTTTAGCCCGAGAAGATGCAACAGCCAGTCCTGGAATCAGTGTCTTCTCATCAATTTCAACCCCAAGTAAATCCAAATCTAAACTTGCACCAAACATGAATCGTTCCTGTAGGGATGAGACCTCCTCTTGAACGGCTAGCAGGAGAAATAAGAACAATATGAAATATGGACCATTAGAGTTTTTGTAATGTTCTTCAATTACAGTTGAAAATACAAGGATTAGTTTCAATAGTAGCTTCTGTACCTGAAAATGGTAGTTGGACAAATGCCCATTTCTCCCCAAAGAGATTCTCAGGAAGTTCCATTGGAAATGGATTGTCTAATGCAAGGAGAGGCTTAAAGCCCTTTTGAAAACCGGGATGTCGCGTGTAAACAGTTTCGTATCGTTCTTCCAACCATAGGATGAGTGATAGACACTGGAGAAAATTATTGAGACAGATGCTATCAGCAAATAAGATCATAGTGAGCAGCTCGTAATCTATGGCTAAAATCACTTCCTTACCGAGAGTAAAACAAGGGGAAATCACTGAGGATTTTTACAGGTGATTTTATGAAGTTAAACAAATATACTGTTTGGAGAAAGATCAGAAAAAAGAAGACAAGTACCAGAAATAAACTACACGCATCTACTATGGATGGTGAATCTTTTTCAGAATTGCATTCACAAATGAATTCATCACCAACTTGAAGGCTTAATGAAGAGAAAAATCAAAGTACCCGTTTACTCGGAATAGGTTTTATGCCAAGCTCCTTACATGCTTTTGTTATAATGGTCTGCATCTGTGACCTATAATAAAGTGGAAAATAGCATTTGCATGAACATCTTGTTCTTTATTCGTAGCAATCTCGCTTCATGAGATGGAATACAATTTTACGGAAACAAGAATATTTAAGTACCTGAAGAAGCGGATTTTCTCAGGCAGAGGAATCCCCAAATCTTGACTAATGGAAACAATCGCATCCTTCAAAGTAATGCTGTTTATAACATTGTTAGGGAAGTATTTCGTGAATTGAAGGGAGAGAGTTTTGTCGCACACAACCAACTCCCATAGCTTCTTCCCTCTTATATCCAGTATCGGCCTAGAGCAGAAATCCAATTCCCACTCGGTGATACTCGCAGGGTCAGTGTCCGAGTCAATATAACTCAACTCAACAGTCGGGTCATCCTCTTCCTCGCCAATTTCCACTTCTTCCGACACCGTAACGGAGCTCTCCGATACAGCTTCCAATCGAAAACCATCGAGCTTCCTCCGTCCATTTATTCTCCGATCAAGGGGAAAAAACCTGGAAATTTTGACGGAATTGGTGAAACGTTGTAAGTTGGGGATGGATTTACGGAAAGGAAGATTAGGGGTTTTGATTCTGGCGGGGTTAAAGGTTAAAGTCGCCATGAAAGCCAGCTCCAAGGAACAGGGGAGAGCTTGAGAGAGCTCGACGAACCCGTTGATATTTTACACCACAAGTGTCCGTTAGAGATAAACAACTAAGCGTCGTTGAAAAGCCAGGTAATGGGCCTAAAAAGCCCAAATAAAATAATTATTAAATAATTATTAAATAGTCATAGCTACTTGTGTAAATTTAAATAGTGTCGGTATAATTAAATAATATTTTATAAATATATATTTATTAATTTATTCATAATCAACCTATCAATTTGTATTTAAAGATGATAAAATAATAAGTTAAACTTAGAATATTTCAAAATTACATAAATATTAATTTATTTGGTAAATTATAATGATAATTATGACAAATATTTCAAAATTTAAAAATTATTAATTAAAATTTTAAATTTTATTATAATTTTAATTGACATTCTGTCGTGATATTTTTTTTGTTGATTTAAAGATATTTGTCAATTTAATTAGTATTTTTAGTCAATTTATTTAATTTTAAAGACTTGTAAATAAATAAATAAAATATTGTTATAATAAATTTATAATTTTAACTCAATTAACTTGTAAAAAAATTCTATCAAGCTATTATTTTTTTAAATTTTTTATTATCATTAATTAATTGTGTTAATTAAATTGACCAAAAAACATGTCAAATAAAAAGTAAAAACACGGTGAAAAAATTAATTACTATTATGTGAAAATTTAAAGTATTAATTGATAATATATAATTAATATATCAAATTATTAATATTTAATTACTTATGTAATATCGGTTCTTCCAATTAACTTAGTTAATCTTAATGGCAGAGAGACAAAGGCGGCGCCGGATTCCATGGAAGCGCGAAGCAAAACTGATAACTGCGTTGCGCATCTACACTACCGAGCTCGTCGGCGAACTGCACCATCGCCGGGGGTCATCTCTCCGAATTTCGTTGCTTTTGAATCCCTTTCTACTCGAACAATGATCGCTGCTGCTTGCAGCCCCAAATTTTCCTCTTATTCCCCGACCACCATGTCTTGAGTTTTTACCCTAAGAAGTGCGAATCATCACCCGTGAGTTTCGGAATTCTTCATTTTTTTCTCTTGAATAGACATTTTTATGAAAAGCGTTGTGCGAGAAACGTTTCAAAGTTCCTAAATTCTACTATGTCTGCTCTTCATTTGATTGGGTGATTGATATGTTATTATCATATTATGTTATGCATTGGTATCCGACAGTCTAACGATTTTTTCATGTATTATTGCTGCATCCTGTTAATAATCTGAAGATCATAAGTGAATAGTTCAATCTATGTTTTCTTTTTTTTGATTTTTTGGTTTTATGCTTTCTCGGAAAGAAATGATGAAAACCCTACTTAGAATATTGATTACAATCTTGAACTATCTTCTTTGCAGTTCATTTGTCCCAAGAAGATGATATTTGGCAGGCTTATGTTTGTATTACTGCTCGGATCTGCTAGCAATTTTCAGTATAATGATACTGTCCATGGCAGGATAGCATACAGAGGTAAAAAATGCTTCGGACATTCACTGATGAAGCTCTTCCTGCTCAAATGAGGCCTAGCGATGACCTGGTTGAAGAATATTTCAGATGCGGCTTTAATTTAATCACAAGTGAAGATGGCTGGGTTGAGTTAAGAACATTTTAGCAATTTCAACTAGATGTTCTCTAGTGACATTTGGCCGTCCTTTGCAATTATCTTCTCTACCGGCATTATAAAGCAAAATGATGGCCATACATATTGTTGAAAAGAAAGACTCGAAGTCTTTCAATGGTTGTACAATATTGCAACCAAAGTTGCTCTACAAGGGAATAGAAAACAGTGGATTAAGAACAGTTGAAGGTGGAAGAGGTGAGTAATGCCAACGTTGATCAAGAACTTTCACAGCTATCACTGCTAAAAAATATCAACGATCTGGGCTATGTTTGTCTGGTTGCTTGTACAGACTCTGAATTATCTGTTCCTGAACAGAAAGTAGTAGTAGAGGAGAGATTAACGACATGTACTTGTATGAATATCTACAGCCTTCTGGTAGGAGAACAACCATCAATAGGTCCTGCTATAAAGGACCACTTCTCTCTTCGTATGGAGTCCTACAAGATAATGGACGAGCTTCGTTAGCTATAGATAGTGAACTTCGACTCTACAACTCTGTAAGTCTCGCATGATAAGTCTTTCTGCTTATTATGATGTGAATTATAGATTAGTATCATCTACATTACCATGATTTTTCTTGATTGAAGTGGAGAGCTTAGAGTAAAAAACTTGCCCAATTGTTGGATTTTATGACATGAATCTTTGTTAGTAGCATAGAATAGGAACAATAATAGGCTTGGTCTTGTCAAATGGCATAAATTTGGTAAGAAACCCATTGGTCCAGATGTCTTCTTTGTGTTGCACGCGTGATCTTGCTAGGTTACTTCTGCAACTCTGTCTCCAGTGTTTTAATGTCATCCATCGCTTTAACCACTTTTACTGATTTGTTTTCAATTATTGTTGTTATTGGTTGTGAAAGTACTTTTGATAGCTCAGTCTACCTTCTCATCATAGTTCCAAAGTCACTGTAGATGCGTGACAGAAAGTTTGTAGCTATTTTAATCATTTCAATTGCAAAAATTTATCTTTCTTTGTTCAGATCAGAAGCACGTTGATTGGAGAAAAACCATCTGTTTCCCTTAATTTAAAACTTTTTTAAGGAAACCCCATGATTAGTAGTGGCTCTTTATTCTCGGTTCGACTAAAAACGAGCAAATTTAGATCATTAGAGTAGGAAAAGGAAAGAAAGGAGTGAAAAATGAAGAAGAAGAACAAGAAAGGTGCGTTAGGAGAGGGGCCATGAGACAGATAACATATAAGAAACACTGTACAATGAATGTAGCAACAATCCAAATGCTGCAATAAAAGAAGAGCTGTAGACTCCTCTCTTTTGTATGGTACCCTACACCATCAAATTATTATTGTTATTATTTTTCCTTGTGCAGAAACAATGACTCATTATGAGGCAGGAAAAACCAATCTATTTCTGTTGGCCATCACCCCACTCCATCCTGCTTTGTCCTACCCTTCTCTCTCTCTCCTCTTTTTACCTTTCTTTGACAGCTTCAAACACCTCCCTAGAGAGAGAGAGAGAGAGAGCTTGTATCTATGGAACTCCAAAAATGTTATGATGAAGAGTGTACTAATTATTGATTAAGATTGAGAATCATGGGATTTCCCCTGTTCTCAGGGGGAAAGAGAAGTCAGATTAGCTTAAGATAGCAAGTAATATAGTCTTTAAGTTCATTTGTTGGGCCAATTTCGATTGAATATTTGCACTTACTCTTTTTGTTTTTCCTCGTTCTTGCTTTCGAAAACATTATTTGTGTTTTGGCAAACATAGTTTGGCTTAGAATTGTCCGTTTTTGCATTTCAGGTTCGTCGGAACTTGAGAATTATTACTCGGTAAGATATTCATCGATGAAATAAGCAGTGATCAATGCATGTAGAATCTTGGGGAGTCTCTCCCTCACACAAAAGATGATATTATACATATTATATGTGTTTATGACATGAGTAACACAAAGATTATAGACACATTTTGATGGGTTGAGTGGTCTAATATATTATTGACTCTCCCCGCTCGGAATAAGCTCCGTTGATTGGTCCACCTCCCAACTTTGTCTGGGTGCAACCTTGTCATGAATCGCCACGTATTCCTGGTAATAAAAATTTGTCAATTTAACTTTTTTTAGAAGATTTTTTTTTTTTTGTTTCATTTATTATTATTTTTAGAAAAAAAGAGATGTTTTTTTAAGGTGGGTTACCTCCATTTTGTTGATTAGTTCTTCAGATGTGTTGGCCAGAACCACAATGCGCCTGGCTGATGTGTCTATGAACCCTTCTTCTACTCCTCTGTCGAACAATTCGAGTAGCCTGTTGTAGTACCCATCTACGTTCAGCAATCCCACCTGCGTATCGCCCATTTCAGAAGAGAGAGAAAGAGAGAGAGAAAGAGAGAGATCTACTTACTGGCTTGTCATGGATTCCTAATTGAGACCACGTTATCATCTCTAACAGTTCTTCCATGGTTCCATAGCCACCTAAACAATGAAAAAGAAGAAGAAGAAGAAGAAGAAGAAGAAGAAGAAGGAGAGAGAGAGAGAGAGAGAGAGAGAGAGAGAGAGAGAGAGAGGAGAGGGGAGGAGGTTTTGAACTTCAACCAAGACCAACTAGACAAAATACACATGAAGCTGGTGAATCAATGGAGGATGAAAATACGAGAAAGCCCTTTTCAAACCTTATACTAGCACAATATAATTCAAAGCATATAATAACAAAAAAATAATATTCAGAAGGGCCCCGTGGTCATTTTATAAATGGGAGATAATGCTCTAATATGAAAATATATTTAAAAATCTTGAAAGATAAAAAGAAAAATAAAAAAAAANACTTGGTTCATAGAATCTGTACCTCACGTGCCATTAAAGCTTGAGGAATCACCCTACGTCGTTTCAAACAAAAAACCCATCATTCGTATTCAACTTTTGTCACAAAAATCGAAAAAAAGAAGCTTCAATTTATAATAAAAAGTACGATCCACCCATCCAGCCAACCAGCATGAGACACTTGTTATCACGAAATATTTATCTATTTTCTATGTAATCCAAGAATGTTTGATTAAATTATTGGAACAGAAGGATCACGTTGTGTTAAAAATGAAACAAAATCAGAACGAAATAATACCCAAGAACGTGGCGGCCGCCATTGAAGACAGTTCGAGAGATCAGACCCATTAGACCTACACTTCCTCCGCCATAAACCAGGTCTATCTTTCTCTCAACCTACAAAAGCTTTTGTTAGAGCATCAACAATGGCGGATATAGCTATATTTGAATAAAACTTCAAGCTTATTTCTTTGTTTATACCATTAGTTTACCAAGCTCCAGAGTTGCTTCGCTGAATTGAGACTTGTTCCCAGCCCTACTACCACAGAAAACGCATATTCTTCTGAACCTGCCTTTCTTTTCAGCTGGGGAAGATGGCCCTTCTTCCTCCATTTCTGTCCTTGAAGATTGGTGGAAGAGAGAGAAATGAAGGTTTTTAGAGAGAGATGAAGAATACTACTTTTTATGTAGAAGGCAAATCTCGTCTTCTGTATACCAAAGTACAGTACTTGACATGTTGGAAACAAGCCCAACACCAGCCCATCTCAGTCTTCTTCTTTATCATACAGATTCTTCTTCTTCTTCTTCTTTCCTAAATTTTGATTTTTACAGTCGATGTGTTTCATCAAGAACGATGTAATTTGGTTGAAAAGATCATAAAAAACCCTCGTGAAAAAGGAAGATGATGAAGCAAATGGACCGTATCTCTGAGAATGAACCTGATGCAATTATGCAGGAGGGAGGGAGAGAGAGAGAGAGAGAGAGAGAGGGTTTGGTACGATTATTGCAATGAAAAGCAGTGGCTATGGTCCACAGCCAAATTTCTAAGTGTTTTTTCAGCCATTATCTCTGAGCCTAAGACCATACTAATAACTCGATTTACAGGCAGCTATCATTTTCTTGCTCTGAATTTTTTAATTTTACATTAAAATAAGAATAAAAATAAGGCGTTACTCTCGAGTTAAGAGCATATTTTATTATTTATAAAGCTAGAAAAATATGAAATTTGACGTGGGATCAGATAATTTAGTGCTTGATTTATTATATTTGGTCATTAATTTGATTCGATAACCATCTTAATGATTACAGTGTAGTTAAACCATTTTTCATGTTTAAATTTAAGAGTGACACCGTCCGATTCAGATTTTATTACAACTTAGAATTAGAATCGGAGCTCACGTTAAAAAAAAAAATTAGATTAAAACGAAACAGTATCCGTTGAACATCAAAAGTCCATTTAAATATGGATTTGCGACAGGTATGCATATCTTTTGGAATGCAGCTTGAACATGGTAGCCATCATGTCCATTTAATCCGACCAAAAGAATAGTTTTGGCCATCATGTCGGTTAACCTTCATTTCTCTCTCTTCGACCGGTCTTCTTAGACAAGCTGGTAAAACTAGTAATTGTTGAATGCAACTGTAAGTAACCTTTTGGAATGGGGTGAGACTCATGAGTCAAGTTCGAGTTTTGATAGGAAATAGATTCTATGAGTTGAGTTTTATAACATTATATCTGATTTTGATCTGATCGTATATTCGTTTTGATCTAAATCTGACGCAAAAGTTTTAAAACTCATGAGTTATCGATATAAATGAACTGAAATTCAATTATTTTTTGACGAATTTTAGATTTTATCGGTTAACCGACCCCTTGGAAAATTGGATCCAAACTCGATACAATCTTATATTTGATCCGATCTAAATTCGACCCAAAATTTTGACTTGGTTTTTGTTTGGGTTCACATCAATTTCTTTTATATGAAAAATCGATTTGATCCGATCAAAATAGTCGAATTAGCGTGTCGATCCAATCTAATTGTCAGTCAAATCTTCACTATACTCTCCTTCTAAACTTAGTAATTTTGATAAAGTTCCTTGTTTTCTCTAATGGAAAGAATAAGAAATAATTGAAGCTCCAATACTATCTGAAATGAACATTTACTGCATCTTCTAATTCTAATTTTAGCATTCTTACACAATTTCTTGAACTTGAGTCGTCTTTGCATTAACGGCTTTCAGGATATGATAAAGGGAAAAGACCTTGTACTATAGTTTGTAATAATTAGGGGTGGAAATCGGTTCGGCTTACCGAACCAAACCACTCCAAATTCTTTGGTTCGGTGAGGTTTTAATTTGCAAAAACCAAAAGAAAACCGCACTTTCACTGAACCAATTAAAACCAACCGTTTCGGTTTGGTTTTCGCTTTTAGTTTATTAAAAAATGATTATTGTGTAATTAGTTTATTAGTCAATTATTAATTTTTAATTAATTGATCAGTTGTTGATTATTTGTGAATTTAATTATTGTTGAATAAAGCAATCTAGTTGTTCATTTGAAAATTAAATGATTATTTGACATTTAATGGTTGAAATGAGTTAATTTTTTTTCTATATACATTAGAAAAAGACATTTTAGTGTATAAAAACAGAATAAAAGTGAAGATCAAATCGGTTGAAAAACCGAAGGTCAAACCGATTAAAAACCGATGATAAAACCAAAACCCAAACCCAAACCGAACCGAGAAAGTGTTGCTCTCTTCGGTTGTGTTTTGGTCCTCTTATTCAAAAAACCGAACCGACTTTGGTTTGTCTCTAAATCACATCAAGCCGATTTCCACCTTTAGCAATAAATATCAAAGAACTTCAAAATGAAATGATTCTTGTGTGCCTTTTAAGATATACAATACAACAAGTTCTCTTACATCTTGGCCAAACAGGGTAAACCATGTTTCTACAAGTAACTATTTTTTAACGATTTTCTAGGAAACAACAGTACGTGTATGGAGCTATACTCAACAGCGTCGGAAAGATCACAGGAATTGTGAAATCCAATCTTCATGCAGAACCAGATAAAGAGAAGACAAAGCTTGAAATTGGAGGAAATGTTCATGGGCTATTTAAGCTTGAACATGGTAGATTTGGTTCTGAAGCTGTCTTTGTCTCACGTGTGCCTGGCTCAACTGAAGAAGATGATGGCTACTTGATATTCTTCGTACATGATGAGAACACTGGGTGAGTATCTGAAAATAAGATTAGTTAATGTGTAAGCTATGACATAGTAGTACTCAACTCCTCTTAATTGTCATCATGAAGGTAAATACTATCTGAAAATAAGATTTAAATTGTTTCATGCAGAAAGTCAGCTGTGATTGTGATTGATGCAAAAACTATGTCCGCTGATCCTGTTGCAATTGTCGAATTGCCTCGTAGAGTCCCTTACGGGTTCCAGCCATCTTTGTGACAGTGGTCATATCAGTCATTCTCTCTTCCCTTCTTCTATCTCTCTCTCTCACAAACCTTTTTTTTGCAATTTAAAGATCCTGGTTTGTTAACAGGAGCAGCTTCAAGAACAAAAGAAGCTCTAAGAAGTGCTATGTTATGGTGATAATGTATGACGTGAGGAAACTATTTGCTTATAACTCCAACGTCAAACGTGCAAACATCAATAAATTATGCGATGTTTTTTTGATAATATTTGTAATAAATTTCCTGTAATAATCCCGTTGAAAATTGAAATGCATTCACTCAGTAACATCTTTAGCCATGTTCCTTATTTTAGTCAATGCTACAGCAAATTGCTTATATGTTGTTTTTTTAAGTGGCCTAGACTGGTATAAGTCAAGGTTCCTTTTCTGACTGGCACCGATTTGCAGGGAAATTAACACTAAAATTAGAATCGAGAAGACTCAATTATCCCTATAAATAGACCTGAGAAACAATCCTCTAGTCATGTATTTTGGTCTTCATTGAGATCCCTTTTGGGTGTTAACATGAACTCACTCTGACTCGTTTGATTTGCTTAGTTTGGTTTGAGATTTTGGGATTTTGTCTTTTGGGTTTTGCAGATCTTGGTGCTGACTGATGTGAGATAATAGTATGAAGAGTTGAAACAAAACAAAACAACGCTTTTATTTTGGTGGGGTCCAAAAACAAAAAGTGGGAGCAATAACAGTAGAGAGAAAAATGAGAAATTGAAAACTTATGCTATTAAACATCATTGACATTAATTTGGTCAGAAATATTGTCAACGTAATGGCAGCAATGGTTCTCTCAGATAGCGCCAAGGCCCTGTCCCAGTACCCATCCTGCAAGAATTTGATCAAGATTGTCAGCTTATGAAAAGCCAAGTAAGCTTTATCTTCATTTAATGTGAAATGCATAATCATTTGATGTGAAAATTCCTGATTTTTACATTTATTTGATGTTTTCTTGCTTTGAATGATTAGTTTATCTAAGCTTTTGTGTAGACTTTTCGACAAACTTGTTCGATTTCAACATGTAGTTGCTAATTTAGTCTGGTTTGAAAGTTCTAAAGATTACTTTGCAATTGAGATTTAGTTATGGCTATAGAATTGCTTGTTCATGTCAAGAAACAAACCTCCAAATGCCTACAAATGTACGCAGGGCCATGTAGACGGTCAAAGCAGTCCAAATTCCCACAAAACCATTGCTTTTCGAGAGTACAAATAAACTGGCAACGCTAGCACCTGCTACAAGAACCTGAACACAGAAAGAAATCATTTTTTTACATTAGATATGGAATTAAATTTGATTTTATAGGTTGAAAATCAAAAGGGTTCTTTCAAAACTTGCCAAAGAGTAGGCTGAGTAGGCAAAATCAGACGCTCCAAAGTTAACACCATCAAAGACGAAAGCCAGTGCGTTGAGAGGCTGAGTTGCAGCCACAAACTGGTGAGCAAAGAAAAGATTTCCATTTGATGTAAGTAGAGTAAATTACTTTGAATTTTATCAAATTAAATAGAACATATAATTACTTCAAACACTAAGGATTTAAACTCACCGGAATTCCTATATGTATGAGGTGCTGAACATTAACATCTCGAGAGAATATTCCCGCTCCAAAGAACATACCAATACCGACTAAGATTGCTAGTCCGACTCCAAGAACAAAGCTCATCTATAAATCATGAATTTTCTTCGGTCTCAAATGCAGTGAAATAAATTTAAAATGAGTAATGCTAGGTTTAATTTCTTAGTATACATTCTTATTATACGCATTAAGAAATCACAAGTCACCATGTCAGCGTATACAATAAAAATGCATGCTAAGAAAATAAACTTAGCATTATTCATCTGAAATGGTCGAAAAAATGGTAGGTTTTACTTGTAATACTCTGGTTGCAATTGATGTTGCTTTGTTATAGTCTTTCTCAGCAAATGCAGAAGCCAGGATAGCCTAAAGCAAGCAGAAAGGGAGAATTAGACAACAAAAGCTTGTAAAAAATAAGAGATGAAAACGAAGTATGGCTCACCTGGCCTGCAACAGCCAACCCATCTGCGAGAAGAGATGAAGTCATCCAAACTTGTAAGCAAGTTTGGAATGCAGCCATGGGGGTGGGACCTAGCCTGGCAGCCATTGATGCTGCCAAGGTCACACAGAAAGTCACAGCTATCACTCTCGCCAGTAAAAGCCCACCTGTAAGTTTTTTCCCACAACTTGTTTGAATTTAAAAAATTGAATTTTGAAACTGATTTTAGACAAAATCTTTAGCTACTTGTTATGTACCATTCTTGAGAAAACGACCAAATTGTAATGCTTTGAGACTAGGAGGAAGGAGATGAACTTTTTGCATCAATCTCCACAAAAGAATCAGCACAATCAAGTACCTAAGACAAGATTTAAATTATGTTTTTCAAATATGTATGATTTATGTGTTGCTGATTGTCATATTAATTGATTTTTTTTTCCTTATTTCAGTAAAGAAAATACTTACTGGGATACAACATGGGCAATGGCTGCACCGGCTACACCCTTTCGACACACGAAAATAAGAATAGGATCCAAGATAATGTTCATCGTGTAGCCAAAAACTGTTCGAGAGGTTAGTGTGCTTTTTTATGAAGCTTGATTCATAGTACGAGTTTATATCTCTAAAGATTTCTTAATAGTTGGACTAGAAACCTTAAAAATCGACCCCCTCGAGGCTTACCGATTACATAAAGAGGCGTTTTTGTATCTTTGAACCCTCTAAAGATGCCTTGCATTGCCAGAGAAAGCAGAACCGCCGGGGCTCCGAGCGACCTCAGCGCCAAGTATTTCCGAGCTGGATCTAACATGGGCGAGTTCTAAACATAAAAAACATTTATCGAATCAAAAGATAATTCATTAAAATTTGACAAGTTCATTATTAGAATCATTCATCTTGTTCTATATACTGATGTTCAGAGTCTCAAAACTCATTGCATAGTCGTCATTTTCTTTTAATTGTTGCATTTGATTTTGAACGTAACATTAGTAATATATTTATTTATTTATTTATCTGACGTTATTATGAAATAGATACTTACATGTTTGACACCCATTAAACTCAGGAGAAATCTTGCTCCAAATATAAGAAATACAGCTTGAACAAGCCCTAGAATGGAGCCAAAGACGAGAGCCGTTGTTGCAGATGCGATATGTCGTTTCTCCTTTTTCCTTTTCACTGCAACTAAATTACTGTTCATGTCAGTCTTTAGACCTATATATATATATATATAATCATAATAGTTAACCTTTTTCTGCAACTTGAACGGCTGTTTCACTGTTTTGAGCTGAATTCGTTTCTGGGATCTCGCCATTTTTGTCATTTTTATTACCTCTTTCTGAATCCATCTCTTCGAGCTCCATATCAAGAGTTACAGATTCCAAACTCTCGTCCGTTTTCGTATTTTCACGGGCACGATCTCGACCGCCATGGACGAGCTCCTTCTGAGCTTTTCTGGACGAACCCTTTTCCAAGATCTCTCCTTTTGGTTCTTTAATGGCCGACTCTCCAAGCGTATCCTCCTCGGCAACGAAAGAAGTGGTAATGCTTACGAGTGGGAAAATGGTGATCCTCGATGCTTGGTTGAATATGGCTATGGAAACTCCAACGGCAGCAAGCTCGACGGGACCTGTAATTTAACATTTATTTGCATAATGTTAAGCATTTTATGTACAATATTTATTATTTCAGCCAAAAAAAGAAAAAGAAAAGTGAAAAAACAAACCCAGATGGCCAACGAAAGCTGTGTCGATCAGAGAAGCAATAGGATCAGCAGCAACAGCTAAAGCAGCAGGAAATGCAATTTCTAGAATCTCTTTACCAATTTCATCCCACTTGAACACTCCTCTGCAAAACCATTACTCTTTTTTTAAAAACTCATTCAAAAACGTCGATTTAATCGCTTGAACTACGATGTTATGAAAATGTACCTCGCATCTTTGAAGAAAACCCTAGCAGGAAACTTCAGCTTGCTCTTACGAGTACTCGTTTCAGAGTTTTCGCCCATAGATGAAGAAACGATCAAGAGTATTATTCCGGTCAAATGAAGTTGAATCTTTTCAAGAGCTGAGTCAATCACAGACCTGCGCAGTCAACGTGCTAAAATCAAACGAAAAAAAAAACCGTGTTTGCTTGGGAAGAAAAGAAAATGGCTAAGGTTGAAAGAAGTTGACTGAAAATCATCGTCTGTTCTTCTTTGAAATTCCTACGTACTACAACAAGCATGGAAGCAGGAATTTATTATAAATCTTAGGATGCTGTATTCTTCTTCGTTCATGAAGCCAGCAAATGTAATGTAGATGAGAGAATGTCAAAAAGAGGCCTTCCTCAGATCAGCTTTCCCCCGATAAAACAGCCCCCAGAATGAACCCGAGAGAGAGAGAGAGAGAGAGAGAGAGAGAGAGAATGCAGATGATCAAAAGATTTGTTGATAGTAAATAAACCATTGTCTGCAAGACCTTTTTATAAATTTCTAAGGTTTTGGCTTGACCAATTAGCTTAATTCCAACGAATAAACATATAAGATAAGATACTTTTTACAAAGAAGACAGTACATGCGATTATGCAATAAACAAAGATTCAATCGCCTCCCTTAGATCAGCTTCCCCCTGATAAAACAACTCCAAGAATGAGCTCAAAACCAGGAGAGAGAGAGAGAGAGAGAGAGAGAGAGAGAGAGAGAGAGAGAGAGAGAGGTGTCGATGTCTAGAAACGACGATTAAAGACATAGGAGCTGTGGAGCCCATGAAGGCACACATATCAGCTCAAACAACCAAGTGCAAATTCAAGTACAATGGTCAACAAAAACGTATTTGAAAATAAATTTAAGAAAAAGAGTCGGTCTTTACAATGGAAGAACTAGGGTTACAGTAAATAAATCATCCTCTCCAAGTCTGTTTCCCATCTTGCCCTAACTAATTAGGTTAATTCCAAAGAGTAAACTCAGAAGCTGCATGAAACTAAGCAATAAATAAACGATTCAAACACCAAATTAACCTGATGGGAATTACAATTTTCTTCGTTCTTCTGAATCCTTCTCCCTGCAATGAACTCTTTCTCCAAAGACATTTCCCTTTATATAAGTGCACACACTTATATATATCCACAGATATGGAGAGAGAGAGAGAGAGAGAGCGCTCAGGAACAAGGTTGAAATGCAGAAAAATGGTGGATGCTCCACCATGGATTAGGGCAAAGCATAAGATAGTTGTTTTTTTGTGCTTTATGCTGCAAATGGAAGTGCATTTTAGTAGGTTACTACTACTTGACTTACTTTTCCTAAAATGCATTCTTAGTAGGATTCCCAGTTACTCGCCGGAGCTTCTGTTGTCTCTTCTCCAAACCTTATTTTATTTTACTCCTTTTGGCCGCCCTCTTAAGTCTCTCGCCACCTAATTACTTCAATACATCTTCATTTATTCGGGACAAAAATTAATAAATACATAGGATAAACACTTCCCAAGATCAGTAAGTCCGGCTCGAGAGTTCAATAAACGCTCAAAACTTTGCTGACTGTGAGAATTCAACTCGCTTCATAATCTAATCCCTTGAGATAATAAGAATTTGAGTTGTTTATAGCTATAATTCTCTTTTCTATCTAGTATAATGATTTTTCATCTGCACCAAAAACAAATTTTTATAGCAACTTAACCGAAAACGAACAATATTATACTAGAAACACCCAAGACTTTATGATACTATGACAATCATTCTGTGAAGATAATAACAACTCAATATTTTATTGATTTTGAAAGATCAACCGACACAATATCACTTTATTTTAGGGAGTCAATCGTATATAAATAAAATTTAATCTTTCTACTTAGTACAACACGTTTTGAATTAACTCTAATAACAAAATTGTACATGCTCTAATCCAAAACAGACAATATTATGTTTAAAGCACGTATCACTCCACAATTGACATGACTAAAGAGATAGAAAATCACTATTATTATAATACATGCTTGCATGCTTTGCAATGAATATAGATTGAGGCCATAACTTTAGAGGAGGTCTGCATCTACAAGATTTAAGTAAATTCAGATTATTTAAGTAGGTGGGGGGCTTTGGCAGTGAAATAAAGTCTTTTTGGTTGTATGTTTGATTAATTAATCTAAATTATATTCGATAATTGCTCCATGTTGTTGATTTTTATTCCCTTCCACTAAAAGTTATCCCAATATAAGAAAATCGAATCGATCCCTTGAACTTTTGGCACATCGAACATGATGTGGAGTAAGAACCTGCCCTTGGGAGGGGAACAACAGCTGGAAACGGCTGCTAATACCACGTAGGCTGAGGAGCAAAAGGAGGAATCCACCCGAGGAGGGGCTCGCGTCTGATTAGCTAGTTGGTGAGGCAATAGCTTACCAAGGCGATGATCAGTGGCTGGTCCGAGCGTCACGAAGCAAGGACAAAAGTGATGTGAACGCATACGTATCAGTATCTTCTATATCTTTTTATACCATGATTAGAAAAAGAGGAAAAAATAATCGACTTTCAAACGAAACATATGCATCTTGATTTAGCTGACGATTCCAAATAGTCTTCTCGTACCTAAATTCTCCGTTCGAAAACTGGGGAAAAAATAAAAAAAATTGAAAGATAGTTCCGAGTGGAATGAGAAAAGACATTTTGACAAAAATATCGAATCTACATGAAGAAGAATCGATCTATTTTGTTTTGATTGACGATAATTTATTTCGACACTTAGGTATTTTTTGTCCATAATGTTCTTGAGTGGGAGCTTAACACTTTATGGCATTAGGTTTGGACGTGAATATCCATTAGAAAAATACGATAAAACCCACTTTCGTGTGGAGAGCCAACTCCCTCTTTATTTTATTTAATTAATAACAAAAAATATTATAAAAAATAATTTCAATTTTCTCGTACAAATGTCAAATTTAAACAAACGTACATGAGCTGTTATATGCTTGCGTCTTATGTTTCCTATCATATGATTTGTTAACAACTAATATGCATTCCACTTGGTTATAGTATTTAGGGTTTATCAATTTCCATACAACCCGAAAACTTGATTTCACGATCGCTCGTATTTTTATCGGCAATCCATTTCCCGACTCGAGCATGTCCTCCATTTCTCGTCCGGCTCCATACATTGGCTTATTACTCGTCCCGATGGAAAGTTTGAAGAGGGTAAATCCTCTCCCGGCATATAATTCCGAACCCTAAAATTTAAGAGTGATCAGTACTGAGAACTACAAACTTTAGACGTTTTAATTGTAGGATTCTTACATGCGAAGTCACAAAAGGAAGAAGACCGAATGAGATTTGTAGAAGTGGAGGATATATGTGGAGGCCGAAGAAATTCGATTTGTTTTCTATGAGTAGATCGATCGAACAATTGAGTGTGAGGATTTTCGTAGAGACGCCGGTGTGGTCTACTCCTTCGGCGAGCTTGAATTCTTTGATTCCCGCAATCTAATCCAAATTCTAAATTAGTAACAACAATAACTAATGCGAACCAAAGATCGGGTAGTAATAAGGATCCGATTCATACAATTAGAGAACTTTATATCACTTCGAAAATATGACGATGAATTATATAAAAGTAGAATTTTTCTTATAATCCAATATATCATTATTCGGGATGTATTTTTTAATAAAACGAGAAACGTTCAATCTAAGGCAAACAATATTATCATAGCAAATCGAGAATCTGAAAATTGTATTGGAACATGGTCTATAGATATTAGAGGTGGGCAAAACTATAGTGGAATCGTAAACTGGACTGGAACTGACAGTTTTAATATAGTTTTTTATTCTAATTTAAAAAAATTATGATTTATGAGTCGGTGCCGGTTTTTAAGAGTAAAAAATCATGAAACTAGAACCGAGTAAAATTTTTTAAAATTGAGTAAAACCAGACTCAAATCCTAAAATTAGTTATAAACTCTCATAATTACTTAAAATACGACCTAAATATAATAAAAATATATATATTTGAGTCTAAAAATTTAGAACCGTAAGTTTCAAATTCAGTTCTATTTGAAGATAAAACCGAGTCAAACTGACACATGTCTACCCCTGATAAAAATGTAACACCCTTACTCGTGATGTTTATTATTAAAATATTTGAAAAAGAATTATTATAATTATTAGTTTAGCGAACAATAAACTCTATTAACAAATACACGTATTGGGGCTAACCCGGCCCGAAGATCATCTCCATTTTTGTCCGGTTCATGAGAAAGAGAGAAATAGAATACCTGCATGGACAAGATCGGCGATGGAGGTTTCGTTGCAACATAAAAGACAAGCAATGCAAGCCCAAGACTCACCATAGCTCGCCAGTAAATTTGCAGAGAAATCCATAAACAAGAATCAGAACAGCGATAATTAAAGTAACTCTTCCACGTCTCTCTTCTCCCGTAGAACTCATCTTCATCATCATCGTCGCTGTCTCCGGCAACGTCGCCTGAATCTCCATAACTTCCGACGATGATCAGACGGTTCTTCCCGGTCCCGGTCTTAGTCTCCCCGTCGAAGGGGATTATTTTCTTCTCGTTCAAGAACGAGTGGTTCGAGCCTCGAGAGGAAGAGTAATGAGAGAGAGTGAAACGAGAGGCTTCCGCCGTTTGATTAGTTTCAGAAGATGTGATGAACGGCTGTGGAGTGACCGGGTAGGGGAATGGTGATTCGGCGATATTTTGCAAATCTCCGGCGCTGTTTGCATGGGAGATCGTCGATGGGCTTTGAACGTAGTAGGCGCACGGGTATGCATGGAATAGAGCTTCTTGGTCTTCCATGGAAGAGAGGGAGAGGGGGAGAGAGAGAGAGAGAGAGAGAGAGAGAGAGAGAGAGAGTGAGGAAAAGGGTTGTCGAGGAAGTGATTTAAACTGAGAACAGAAGACTAATGACAGTAATTAACCTGAACAAAATCTGGATTATCAGTAGATTATCGAAGTGATTAGTTAAAGATTAAGCCGAGGATTAAGGGCAAGCTGATCTGGTTGCTTTGCACCGAAATTAATCCATCGATTACAACCATACTGAATTATAACAAAGTAAGCACGCCTTAGCATTATCAATCTTTTCCTGTCTCTTTTTTAGGGTTCCGTTTTTTCTTTTAAAACTAAAGAAATCTCCATATGCGAAAAGGGTATCCCACAAGTTCGTAACTTCCTTCAAAGAGTTTGAGGAGTATTTAGTTTTCATTAATATCAAAATGAGAGTTAGAGAGAGAGAGAGAGAGCTTAGTTTTAGCCTGGCTTTGCTTGATTTGGAAGATGAAAGAAAGATTGAAATACAAGGATAGGTAGTGACATGCATGATGAAGTATAAAAAAAACAGCCGGAAGGCAGAGAGAGAGAGAGAGAGAGAAAGAGAGAGAGAGGGAGAGAGAGAGAGAGAGAGGGGAATTGCTTTTGCTTTTAGATGAAGACAGTATGATCGCAGGCACTCATGTACAATGATTTCGAAAATATTCGTTTGAGAGAAAACCAGATCTGAAGTTCTTTACAGTGAATTCATGGCTGATACAGTGATACTTGGGAGAATTCGAGTATAATCTAAAGCAATGCTCTGAACCACCAGCTCCGAACAGCTAAAAGATGAGGAAGATGATGAGTTTTTAGCCTCTGGATTTCCGATAAAGCTGATCCGACAGTTCAAAAGTCCGACAATAAAAAGTCAAATGAATTTTCCTTGCAGTTTTTTATGTGTTTAAATAAAATAATAGACAGATCTTAACCAATAGCGTCGCTTTGGCCGAGTGGTTAAGGCGTGTGCCTGCTAAGTAGATGGGGTTTCCCCGGTTTTCGAATCTCTCAGGCGACGATTCTTTTTTTTTTTTAATGGACGTTTTGATTCTTTCTCAGACGAAGCAGTGGTCTTAACTGCTGGGAGACGCCATTGAAGGAGGTCTGAGCTCGTAGTTCTCGATTCCTGTGGACGAACATTAAAAGAAGACGTTATCTCAATCATATAATTCGCTGGACACAGTTGAAAACGAGGTTTCTGCAGCAATCCCAAGTGATTATGAAATGGATTCCGCTATAATCATTCACAAGGGACGCCATTTTCAGAGAAGAGAGTTCCAGATCCATATTCTCTTCATTTATGAAATTATTTTCGTCCATTTCTTTTTCAAAACCTTAAATTTTTTGTCTTTCTGCATGAAATCATCCATGGTTTCTCGTCTTTATCAGAAACTAGCTTTGACGGCTGACTGGTTATTCCGGTGAAAATGCCTCGGATCTCAAAATCTTTTCGAAGAGAATATGAATCTGTCGTCGGAGATCTGACAACTCCGAAACGCCGCGGGCTTCTAAAGGTTCCAAAGGCGAGACTCGGAACGTTGGAAGAACGATTCGACCGGCGGCGAACCTTCCGGCGTCCGGCTAAAGAAGGTTAGCGATACGACAATCATTCTTCGTAATCATTTGGACAGATAAGTCATTTCACATAGGCCTGGCCCAGTTCATCTTCACCTAATGATACAGCATAACAACAACCACGTGGACTCCAAATTCAGACCAATCATTATTCTCCGATTAAACCGGTCCGGCAAACCTTTGTTGACTTTGAAGCTTGCTTCTAATGCAGACCGTCAAATTGCACCATCATGGCCCACAATCACATGGTCGAAAACGAAAGTTCGTCATTTAAATCCAACGTATTTAATTTTTATAATTAACTAAAATGATTTAATAATAAATTAACGATATTTTAGTGGTTTGAGTTTCCGGTAGCTCGTGGCGGATAAGAGAGAACAGACTTTTAGCTGGTCAAAACGGCATCGTTTCGTGGCCGTAATTGAAAAATTAGGAAGTGATTAGCAACATTAAATCTCTCTCTCTGCAAATTGTCGTCTTCGTCTTCTTTCTCTCTCTAGGATTTCTTGAGATGTTGGTGTTGTTCTTCGCAGTGTCTTTCTCTGCTATTCCGTTCACGCTGTATATTCCTCCATTGAGAAGCTTAAGCTTGTTCGTGGAGACCATGGATGACCTTCTAAGGGAGCTTCTTCGCTACTCGACCTCCATTTATCCACCTGTTCGTCTTGCTTGGTTTAGGTTTTTGGATTTCATTGATTTCTTCAACCCCAGGTAGTGTTTTTTTTTGTTCTTTTTTTCTGAATTTACAATCTCTGGATGTACATGTGTTCTATGAAATGAGGCTGGAATTGGCTTCTGTATCTGTTTATTTATTTTTAAATGTCGGTGTTTGAAATGAGGATTAGGATTTTCTGGGTTATGTTTTGATTTCGAGATTTCTGGTTCTCGAGGTTCTTCTTGCTTTTGCTGTATCAACAATGGCGGAAATGTCTTCCCTTTCTGGACATGTCGGTTTCGAAGAGATCTGGTCCACGGACCGCGAAGTTAACGTCCGGCTCTGACCAGTCCGCCGGAGCTCCGGCGAACCCAATTTACCACAGTTCAAAACCGTAGTCATCAGACAGGAGAGAGAGAGAGAGAGAGTCTTGAACATCCTTCCTGCACTTGTAATCATTAAAATTATCAAACTTTGCTACTGCAAATGACTGCAATTCCTTCAAGATCCACATTACCGCCATTGTTACAGGAGGAAGTTCAGAGCGAAACAGAGAGAAGACACCATGAAAACGATCAGCAACTTCAACTAGAACCTTAAGATGGTGTGATTTTCTTCTATTAACTAAACCTCGTATAAGCCTAAAAGAAGAGTAAATTACCTACATTTACAGACAGAAAGAGATGAACATGCAAAGAAAAAAAGTGCAAAATCAAGCTTCTGACCAACTACCATTCCCAACATAGAACCATCTTCGTTTAACGTTTAACGGCTCGATTCCTCTCCGAATACCTCGACATTGCAAATCGGACATGCCTGTCAAAAACACGAGCGATCTTATATGAGAAAGAGTGATGAAAAGACAAAAAAACACGTACAAGACAGAGATCGAATGTAGCTAACTTTGTTGATGTTAAGCCATTTGGTGATGCAGTGATTATGGTAGACATGCTTGCAGGGCAACGTAGTTTGCTTTTGGCCTCTTTTGTAATTCATCTGGCAAATTACACATCTGCCATTAACAAAAAAGTGGTTTGGGAAATTTTGTTAATTATAATAGAGAGAGCCTCAAAATATAGGATTATAAACCATTTCATCGTCAAATTCCAAGAGAAAAACACGTCTCGACAGGCAAAAAAAACGAACACGAGAAATATAATTATGAGCGTTTTTATCGCCTAGTCTCGTACAAAAAATGTAAAAAAAATAGGTCCCAAAAAAGCCAAAAACAGGCGCAACGACATAAGTTCATCCATGGCAGAAAAGAACCAGGGGAGAACCCAAAACTGGAATATAATCAGCGAATTTAACGAATTTGAGTTCATAGAACGATATTTAAACGAGTCAAGGGAAAAGATATTAGGACGATAGTAATATTAATAGAGCAACCATAAGCTATTTTTTTTACCTTTCTGAAGACTTCTTCTTCGAGAATATACTTCCCAGCCGATACTTTGAAGTTGGAAGCAAACTAATAAGCTCTTTCGATAGTCCGCGATTTTCGGTTCCAACTGCCTCGCCTAAGTCTAGTAATTCCTAAACCGTAAAAAATATAAACTTACATGATAATCAAAGACCGCTATTTCAGTTTATAGTATGATACTAATGATAAAATCTAAATATATATCAAGGAAAAAATTGAAGCAGACCTCGTATGTCATGTCATCAGGATCAACATTATCCTGCCATACAACATCGGGTTGTGAAGACGCCTGAAATGGCAACAGATTTCATCAGATTTAAACGTTAAAAAAGCGTTAATTTATTGAAGGGAAGGCATTTCACGATGAGAAGTGATGATGTAACCCCCATATATATGCTAATTTCAACTGAAATAACGTCGATTGTGTTTTATGGATTGACAAGTTAATCATAAATATGTTGGATCAGCAAGAAAGGTTCATACTTGAGGACTTTCGTCGTTCGTATCGTCAATATCGCCTGCAAAAAGAACACAGAAAGTATTTTATTGATTAAACCAAGTCTCAAAATCTAAAACCGAAGGAAGACTTTTGAGGAAAAAACTCAATGATTTCTGACATTCTTCGGGAGCTGAATCTTGATCAACGGCATCATCATCCCCACCGGAGTGTAAATCTGCCATTTCTGGCTCGTCGATGGCCGTCATTGAAGGGTATGTCCAAGCTGTCTCATACGTTCTAGGTAAATAATTGTTCCCCGCATAAGGGCTGTAATAAGTATTTTCCGGATCCGATATACCAAACTTATATGACTGCATATGCATTGACCATTGTGCATTTTCCTGGACAAAAATTAGAAATTACATCTAATCGTTTCATTAACATCTAATGTGATTAGAAACGCTTGATTTCGACTTCACAGACAACATAAAAAGCAGCATAATAATTGTCTATCGAATTTAGAGATAATCGTGTACCTGATCATGAACCGGTCCGGGATGTGAGTAATTCATCGGAGAATGAGAAAGACCATCAAAGAAGTTCATAAAGCTCTCATTGACAGCATAAGAAAATCCAGAGTCAACATAATGTGCGTCCATTTCTCTGTTCCCATTCATTTCAAGCCTTGGTCTAGTGGAATTTGCAGATAAATGAACTGCAAAAGTAGATTAAAACTGCCAAAATTTAACAAACATCAAAAACTAAAATCAAGTTTGCAAGAAACAACCAAAAGCAATCAAATTTCTCCAAGATAAGTAAAAGGGAAGCCGAAATGGACATTTTTCTGAAAAAAAATAGAAATTACAGAAAAATTGTAAGAGGGTTTAAAATCAAGAAATTCAGAAGAACTGAGGGATTAACAGAATAAAGCTCCGACCTTTCCGAGCTCAGGAGAACGAAAGAGCAATCCCCTCCTTTCTTCAACTGCTAACACTAAAGAACATAAATACTTTCGCTGTAATAAGGCGTCAATCAGTAAAGTTTCTAAGCATCAAACCAAACAGAAAGACAAAAAAATCTTAGAATCAGCAGAAGAAGATAAAATGACGGAACGCCAGAAGCTGACTGACGCAATAGGCAAACAAAAATGGCCAAAATAAAAAAACTCAGCCAGAAAAAGAAAAAAGAAAAGCAAGACAACAGTTCCTAGACTTCCAACAATCGCCATAAACGACGCACGAAAACAAACCAAGAAATCAAAAAAGAGAAAGCAAAGAAAAGAAAAGCTCTGCATTTTCTTAGTGAGAGAGAGATAGTGGTTACATGAAGTTAGGAGCAAAGAGTAAGTTCCAAGCTCAGCAACACAGAGTGGAGCCCTCCTTGTCCCTTCTCTGTCCGTATCTGAGTGCAAGTTTGTAGAGAGAGAGAGAGAGGGGAAATGGGTATTTTTACTCTTTGTCGATGCTCATTTGTTTCTGCTTCTCCCTCTGTATTTCCATGGATCATATGAACTGAGGATGCTTTTATGCAGGGAGACAGGCAACGTCCTATCTAGTATATCGATCCAAGTAGCCATTTTTTCCCTTAAAAAATCACAATTTATTACGCAATTAATCACCCATTCCTTGTGATTGCTCATAATCTCATCGTCAAGAGAGATTAAGCATGGAATGTACTTCCAAAAACGACCAAAATAAGGACAGAACAAGAGTCTTCTTTGTCTGTCTTCACACAATCCAATTATCCACTCAATTTCATCAATAAAAATCAAGATTTTTTTCAAAAATGTTCTCTATAACTCGAATTAAACCAGGAAGAAATCGTTTATGGTTAAATTTGCTAAAAAAGACTGTTCATGTAAATGGGAAACACTATATTATTAAAAACCATTTGTTTGGCTCAAAAAAAAGTGAAGAAAATACGAGGCAAATTCACTGCATCCCCATAAGAGGCGAGGGTAGGAGCTCCATAAAAGCACATTTAAGTAAATATTTGAAATAAATAAATAAAATATGAACAGAAAAAAAAAAAGAAGAGTAATCAAATCAAGCAGAGAAATCCAAAATAGAAAAAGGGTAAAATAGTAAAGCCGCGTCCACAGCCGGTAAGAACTGTAGCAGCCGCATTACCAGAAATCAATCACAACCGTACAACTGTACATGATATTCAAAGGTGGCTGATCCCTACAAATTGTTCACCTAGAAATCCCCAAAGGGGTTTTCGGTCCCCCCAACAGGCTAATAAATTAATAATTAATTAATTCAATTAGTTAATATGTCTTTTTTTGGTGTGTGGGGAAGATAAGATTAAAATAAGTGGAAAGACGAAAATCTGGTCCAAGTCTTTGAAGACCCAACTCAACCCCTTTAGTCTCTCAAGAAAACAATTAATAAAAATAGTAATATTTACTCGTCCAAAAAAAAGAAGAATTGGTGACTGGGGAATGAGCTGTGGGAAGTTAGGGCAGTAAATGTCGGGAGTTGAAGGTGGACCGACAGAACCGGTCCGGCATTAAAGCAAGTCTCTGGTTTGGATTCCGGGTCAGCTAGGTGCGAATGTTTGGTCGAGGACTGGGTCAAACAAAGGACACAACCAGTTACTAAAGAGAGAAGTTAGAGAGAGAGAGCAATAAATAAATCATGTTTTTTAAATACGCAAGGTATTAAAGAGAGACATAGGATTGTCAAACCTTTAGTAAAAGCCATCGATAATATACCGAGAATTATGTGAAAAAATCGTATACATACAAATAAATATACTATAATAATCGAAAACCCATAGTAAATAACATACGTGAAATTGCAACGAGAACAAAAGACATCCACAATGTTGAGGTCAATAATTTCAAGTCAAAAAACTTTAACGATCAAAGATTAGGTCATACTCGGCGTGAGTTGAGGGATAACAATTGGCAAAAGAAACTTACTTTTGACCAAACTCACTACAATGAAAGAGATTATAATTCTTAAGGGGACCAACCTAAAAAATCTAGAGAGTGATTTGTAGAGTTTCTAGAACATTTAGACATGATTAATCCACAAAACATGTAATTTAAGCGTAAAATGAGTCAAACAAGTTTTTTTTTTTTCTGAGCATGTGCCACAAATGTAACAAAGAGAAATCTGTGTCCTTGCCAAGTTCATAACAATGTTAAGTTTGACACATCATCGTATACAATAAGAAAATAAATCTAATATTAATTTTTTTATCATAGTCACATTTTCCAATTCTACATCTCTATCTATCCTCAGCCAGTATAAACAAAAACCAATTTCTAAAAGCAGTTTAAAGTGCTAAAAAAATATAGAACAGTAAGAAAGCAAAAACAGGTAACGCACCAGGAGAGCTTGTCACTGCAAATAATTCACCGTAATAAATGTGCATTTGCAGGAGCTTTGAACTAGGCCTCACAAGGCTAGTCAGAATCCTTCCTTTAGCTGTGCAGAATCTTCTGTTTGGTAACCCCCTACATCAACACTGAAGGTATCTGCTTGCAGGCATTACTCAATCAACATTTAAAGAGATCATCAAGGAAATGACTAAATGGCAGTGGATGATGTATCCTCATCATTCATACAAGATAATGAAAATTATGATCATCATCCTCATCATTCATACAAGATAATGAAAATTATGATCATCATGTAGAGATCAGGAAACAAAACTCTGAGAGAACAAATCTCTCAGATCATTTAATATACTCAAGGAAACAACAATAACGAATAAAGCCACGCAAATGAATAGTGTGATCAAAATAGTTGAACGTTAAATATAGTTTTGGGATTAAATCCCTCCAATGACTCAATTATTGAAGAAAACTATGCCGGATTAAGTCCTCATACCTCATAAAGATTTTCATCACCATCTAAATCTAAATATTCAGATAATTTTCAGCTTAAGCACTGCCAGATCCATATTTCTTTCCCAACACGAGCAGCTGTAACTTATCGTACCAGCACCTGCAACGGCACGGAGAATGTTAGCTCCAGCACCCTTGAAGAGAGACTTTGCACCCTCGTTTTTCAAAATCTGAGAAAACGCATCCAATGAGCCCTTGTACTTGACTGCTTCTCCAGAAGTCATCATCATTCTTCTACGAACAGTGTCAATTGGGTATGATGCAAGGCCAGTTCCGTTGGTGATGAGCCAACCACGGGCAAAGCTGGCGAAGAAGCTATCCTGCAATTAAAAGAAAATATATTAATTACTTTCAAAGACAATAAGAGAGATCTCAAATTCCTTGCCCTGCCTAAAATTATGAGAAAAATACAACTATTCATAAACTGTAACAAACCAATAATTTATATATTTTTAATTGGAGTTCCACGAAATAGTAACAAATTAGCTATTCCCTGCTTATGCTTCAACTTTATGAGAGTATTTAGCAAATACAACAAATATGTATTTAAACTTTTATAACCACCTACTTACTGCGTTGTTGTTGTAGAATACAAGTTTTGTAGCTCATGCATTTGATGATGAATACAACACTATTATAAGATCAAGAACAATTCTTTGTTTTATCGAATGTTCAACATAAAAAAGTACACACACCACCGAGAGACTTTGAAGACTTTCTACCTCCACTATACTTTCTCCATTGATATACCATGTATCTTCATCTTCTCTATTTAATAGTCTCGCTTTATTAACTTCTCTATTATTAACTTCTATAAATTACATTAACCTCCACTATCTTCTATTACCATTAATCTCTCCTAACTTCTACTAACTACTGACCAATTACAAAATAGTCCAAAAATCCTCTTATATGATATAACTATTTAAGAATATCTAAGGGAGTAAGTGATGGAAAAAAAAGGGAAATGAGGGGATTTCATATATCAACTCTCTAGTCTATTATCAGTTGTTTTCTGACAAAATGGATTTGGATTTCATGCTTGATTATAGTGCTTTTATCAAGCAATTTTGCTAATTTTCATACTTTCATCTTATGACACAATACACAAGAAATATGCACTGTTAATGATGATACAAAGGGGTGTGATAAGTGTAACAAATTGTTACAGCAATCAGTTGCATAATCGAACACAGAAAGTAAGAGATGAGCTAACCTGCAAAGATCCAGTCAAGAGAACTGGCTTCAAGGAGTGGTACATTCCAAAGTAAAGACCACGATACACGATGATACCAACACAAGAAATATTGAATCCACGGTAAAGACCAGCAATACCATCAGATTGTAATGTCTTTCGGTAGACATCAATCAATCCATTGAACTGCCTTTCTCCACCCTTCTTCGCAGCTTTTGCATCATTGGCCAAACAAGTACGAGCATAATCAAGAGAGTACACGAATAGAAGGGATGAAGTCCCAGCAGCACCACCTGATGTAAGTTTCCAGCAAACCATTTCCAGTAACCATCCTTGTCTTTTTTGAAGTTGAAAAGCCTCTTAAAGTAATCTTTAAAAGCAAAGTTCAAGGCCTGATAAAAAAACAGATATTATTACATTACAGGTGTGAAAGGAAGATGACGTGAAAACAAACAGAGAAAGGGAAAACTAATTACTTGAGTGGGAAAGTAAAGAATGACATTAGCAGTGTTCCCCCTCCACAGCGAAACGAAACCTTCATCCTTGATTGTTCGACCAAAGCAATCACCAATTCCTTTGTAAGGTTCCAAAAGTCTGCCAGATTTTATCATTTCATCCCGGTTTTGAATTAAAAGCTTCAGGCTGCAGTTTTTGAAACAGCAGCAGAGACTCCACCCATGAGGAAATCAATCACAAAGGTGCTATTCTCTTTTGGGGCCGGGACGAAAATTGGAGAAGCAGTTGACTCAACACTGGAGAGATCAATGCTATTTCTACTTGATGACCCAAAGAATGCTGCAACGCACCATTGGAGTAGTTTCCAAATGTTGCATGTCTTTGGTAGACAGCAAGTTTACGGAATCCAGAATCACAACCATAAAAACCGGGGGAAACACTGGACCGAAGGTGGAACTGGCCAGCTACCTTCTGAAAGACAGTGGGATGATGTTGACCTTGATCAGCCATTTTTTACCTTCTCTGCGACAAGATATATTCAGCACATTAAGTTCAACTAGAGAAAAGTCTTGGAAACCTTACAAAGAGAACTTCTGGATAGAGAATAATAATTCTATGCAATGTAATAAGAGAGTCTACAATAGAAAGTGGGAATTTTACCATCCATGACGATATCAAAGCCTCATAGAACATGCAGAGAGGGATTTTACAATATATCTTATAATATTATGCTAATTACCTATAATTCGTTTTTTTTTTCTGAAACGGACATGCAGAAAATATTACAGGAAAAAATAACTATAAGAGTCAACTAAACACTATTCATTGTTTTAAAAGAATGATTCCTGGTTCCATTACATATCACGAGCATGATGAAAAATACACGAAGTACTGAGATATAAAATACTAATAAAAAGGTGGAACAGCGTGGTGATCAGTGTCTTGCAGAAAAAGAAGATTAAAAACAAATTCTAATGAACCACTACAGGTCGTGAAAATCTTCTAGTTTGGGATAAAATTAAAAAATGATGAGTAGTAGTCAAAACAAGCTAGTTCCTAGCAAACACCTTAACGTTAAAATCGCAAATGATGTTGATACAAATGAAGTCTATATAAATTTTTTAGAGCAAATTCAGAAACAAATGCTATATACGGCGGTGTAGGCAATAAACAGCAATCAAATCGCAAACATGTAAAAAAACAGCAATAATTATTCGCCAAAACATAAATTAGAGAAAAATGAAGAGGTTAGATCAAGTAAAAGTAACCGGATAATGCGAAAAAAGACAGTGGAAAACGTTAAAACAGGCTAAACACTAAACAGCTCCCGAATCCGCAAAGGACTATAATTCTTTCACCAATTTGTACAGAAAGACCGTTGAACATCCAAACAATAGAAGCAAAAACAAAGAGCCGATCGCAAAGGAAAAAGCTAAAAGTCATGAACGATATAGATCGGAGATCAAAATGAAAGAGAAAAAAATAGAGAGGAAAGCTTCAATTACCTTGGCAATTGACTGTAGGCTTTTTCAACGCAATGGAAGGGGCGGGGATTTAAACCGCGAAAAAGGTCTTATCTTATAGTGGGAGAGGGGTCGGGGCTCCGTTTTTGGTCGTCGACCCATGTGAATCCGACCCTCGTTAGCGCCTTTCGAAGCGCATGGACTTTTGTCAAAAATTAATTATCTATTTTTCTTAATTAATATATTTGTTCAAATATTAAAAAATAGCAACAAAGAAATGGGAATGTGCCACGTGGATTAAATGACGGGTTCGGGTTTGGGTTCGGGTTCGGGCTCGGGCTCGGGCTCGATAAAAAATAACACGGGCTACAACATGTTCGAATCAAGGCCCTGCACCAATTGGTCCGGAAAAGTCAACGAGAGCCCTATTATCATACTTCAGTCAACACGATGTCCCGTCTTCTTCTTCCCCAGAAAGCGACAGAGGCCATCGGCCAAGGATAAGAAAAACCCTAAAAACACTCAAATGGTGGCCCATCCAACGAAATATATCGCCGCTACGCCGGTGACCGGAGAACTGCTCCGATATATGTATTTCCTGGCGGAGTGGAGAGAAATAAGGTTCGATGGGCATGGGCCATTGATTGCAGGACCATCGCCATCAGTACGTAGCAGAAGAGATTTGTTGCGAGTTCAAGAAATGAGCTGTTGAAGGTAAAGTCTATTTTTTTGCACGAGATTTTCGGGATTCGTTTGCTTTCTATGAGCCGAAAGCTTGCAGATTTCAAGCTCCACCGCTATCTTTCGTCTGCTTTATATCTTCTTCTTCCTTTTTTTTCTTCGTTTTTTTTTGTCACATTCAATGCTTTTTATTCCCTGTAGTGGGCTCAGGAAACAATGATTCAGATGGGGTTGAAGAGGAGACGAAGCAGTCCCTTTCTTTCTTTATCTCTCTTCTGTTTCTTCTTCTTCTTCTTCTTCCATTGGAGCTTATTTTTCTTCTGCGCTAAACCCTAATCTTAACTGAGCATGGGGATTCAGCAAGAAACAGATCTCAAGCACTGAATTATAATGAAAAATATTTGTGTTCTTTTGATCTATGATTTGATACACTTGGAAATGTTTTTGGAAATTTTCGATTTTTGAAATGAATCAACGAGAAATACAGAAACGAAATTGAGTGTTCTTCATTAAAGATTTGATTTTCACTACCCAATAACATGAAATATCGAAAGATTCACTCTTCTTTATTACAGTTTTTTCTTAATCAATCTTTTTTTATTTAGAGTTTTTCTAACATGAATATCACTTCGAATCAAAGAAGAGAAAAGTGTTTGTATAAAGAGTGACGTCAACACATAAATATGAACAGGAAGCTTCAATGATGTATTGGATGAGTAATTGCATGTCATGCAAGTCGTTTTCTCATCTGTCATCTTCACATGTACTGCTACTCTCGTCATCTCTCTCTCTCTCTCTCTCACTCAGAGTTTCAGCATCCAAATTGACAACTTTATGCACCAGTCTCTCTTATCTTCAATCTACTTCTTCTTCCTTCTCCTCTCTCTTCAAAACCCCATCACTTTCGTCATGTCCTCTTTCTGCAGAGCCTTTGGAACACATAAATCTTCTGGTTTTTTATATTTCTTTTATAACGAAGTGACTGTTGTCGAACAGTTAATCAATTCCCGATTAAGAACTTGTTAAACAGCTAGTTTTATGAAAAGGGTACCCGATTAATCTCTCAAGTTTCGACTTTCCAGGCTATTGACTCTTCTCTCGAAAAGAACACAGACAAATAATTTATCTTATAACAAGAATTATTTGTGGAAAAGATAAAAAAAGATAATCGATGGGAGAAAAAAGATTTATTGGGCGTGGTCCATTGAACAAGACAACAAAGAAGCATGCAGCGAGGGAATAGTATCACTGCCCAGAGATCAGAAACAACCAGATAGAGAGACAAGCTTCTGTTTTTGTCTTTTGGGTATTCGAAACAAAGGGAAAAATTAAGGAAAATGATTAAAAAAACGAAAAATAATAATAAGAAAAGAAGAACAAAGAGTGATGTCCATTTGGTCTTTAATGGCAGATGAGAATCAGGGGACAAGAACAGTTTGGGAAATTTCAAAAAACAAAGAAAAACTGAGAGTTGGAGATGAGGAATTGAAAGTTGTTTCACAGTCTCGGTTTCCAAACAAAAACACACCCACTCGTGGAGTCTCGAAGACATTAAATAATCAAAGCATGGGCTTCGGTCAAAAGAACTGTCTTCAATTCAATCAATGTACTTGATTACTATTAAAATATCCAGAAAAAACTTACTCAGATTCTACAGAAGGAAAAAAGAACGTACCAGTTATGGGATTATCATTCCATTATTGTTGTTTTTACAGGTTTTTAAATTAAAAAAAAACAGAAAAAGTAGCTGAAAAAATCTTTGAAAGTGGAAGAGAAACGAGGAAAACGAAGAAAAGATGAGAAAGCACGAGCACCCAAGCAAATGCCGGATGAATTGAGAATCTGCAGAAACAGTTTGCTTGAAAAATATGAAAAAGAAGAAGAGATGTCTAGACAGAATGTTCTCTCTCTACCCTTCTCTCTCTCTCTCTCTACCTCTTGTGAGTTATGGGGACAGCCAGTGTGTCTAATCTTTGACTTTTTCTCTCCTGTTTTTTATTTCACCCTTTCTCTGATTCACCTGATTTTAGAAAACAAATTTATTATCTACAAGAAGTGTAATTCTGCCCACTTTCTTTCGTACTTTTGCGTTTAACTTTACCCAAAATCTCTCTCTCTATATCTAAGTATATAAATACAGATACATATTACTGTTCTTGGATTGTCGAAGAACACGAAAACACAGCCTCGCCACACAAAAAAACCTAGCTTTTATTCTGCAAAATCTCCAACCATGGCAGACCCTTACACCAATTTCTTCAATGGCTGGTTCAACTTCATCCCTGTACCTCCTCCTTTTTCTTCTCTTAATTTCTCTGCTCTTTTTCCCAGCCAGAAAAAGGACGGAGAAGAAGATGATGACATCATAGTTACTGGTCAAAGAACATCGAATTCCTCATTACAATCCCCTTCCTTTGATCTCTCGACTCCTTCAATGCAAGCTCTTCCTTTGATAAACCAATTAAGCACAGAAATTATTGAAAGCTCTGGAAGTGCAGCAATGGAAGAGAAAGAGGCGATGGATTTGGGCAATGAACAAGACGATGAATTCTTGTCTGTGGCTCTAAGCATAGGCCTTCCTTGCCCTGATTTAGATTCAGAAACAAAGGAGACTATTTCTCCTTCATTTTCTTTTTCAAGCGACATGGACGATAGCAGCTTGGTTTCCAATTACCCTTTGGATAGACTGAGCAAGGGTCAGTATTGGATTCCTACCCCTTCTCAGATTTTGATCGGCCCTACTCAATTTTCATGCCCACTTTGCTCTAAGGCTTTCAACAGATACAATAATCTCCAGGTATATATCTCTCTAGTTCAGGGTAGAGCTACATGCAGTAGCTCTGATTTTCATTCTTCAGTTTTTTTTTCCACTTTCTTCTTCTTCTGATAAATTAAACCTAGTTCAGGGTTTATTTTAGCGATTTAGATCTGGGTTTACTTTCTCGTTCTCAGTAATTCTTCATTTCGATCCTTTTCTCTTCGATTTCTCGATTCTAGCGAGCAAACATAATCTAGTTTTTAGAGTAGAATTAGGGTATTTTAGATCTGGTTGTAATGATTCTGAACTGATGTCTTCTCTACAATTCTCTGTCCTGGCGTCTTCTCCATCTGGATTTTCGCTCACCTACGTAGGATTTGTGAAGTAAAACCTAGTTTAATGCTTCTTCTTCAAACACTTCTTTTTTATTTTCCGTCAACTCCTCCATTTTCATCTGCTCTATTTTCTTCGTCACTTTCAGGAATTTTAGTTTATCCATTTCCTGTTATGATGAAATGAAAGTACAGTGTTGCGTTTAGAGTGGGTTTTCGTTCTTAACTTTTCATTTTATCCACTTCTCTCTCTACTTTGCTCTTCTTCTTTTTTTTTTTTATTTCCAACCAACCCATTGCCCTGATGGTGAATCTTTGCCTGCTAAAATGTTTATAGCACATTTTCAGGAATCAGGATGATTCATCTTCACGAAAAGCTTGTTTTGATGCTTCAGTTTCCCAAATAATATACATCTTCCGGGGAGTTTTTTGGCCATTGTTTTTCCATGTTCGTTGTTAGTTTTCACTGCGTTGGAAAATTGGACAAAATGGGTTCTGAGTTTTGACCTACTTCGTCAAACGTGAACAGTGGTTTTTGCCAAAAAAGTACTGTTTTTCTTCTATCAGTGGGTTTCCCAACATCTCAAGAAAACTATACGGAACTGAAGATAACGTATGGGACATTATTTTTTATTTATTTCATTTTAGAAATTAGAATTATATTTATGGCTTCTTTCTAAACCAGTAAATGATTCATGAAAAAGACCTAATTCTACTCTGTTGGAAAAAAACGAGAGTGAAGGCCGCCATGGACAATGGTTTGAATTCCTCGTTGAAGCTCTTCTTCTTCTTCTTCTTCTTCTTCTTCTTCTTCATGCTCCTCATATTGTGTATTGGAAATATTTGCTCGAATTATTATTTATTTATTTCATTTTACAAATTAGAACTATATTTATGGCTTCTTTCTAAACCTAATTTTACCCTGGGAAAAAAAAGTAAGAGTGAAGGCCGCCATGGACAGTGGTTGAAATTCCTCGTTGAAGCTCTTCTTCTTCTTCTTCTTCTCATCTTCTTCTTCTTTAGATGCATATGTGGGGCCATGGCTCGCAATACAGAAAAGGCCCAGACTCTCTGAAAGGAATCCAGCCAACCGCCATGCTCAAGCTACCTTGCTACTGCTGCGCCAATGGCTGCAAATACAACATCGATCACTCCCGATCAAGGCCACTCAAGGATTTCAGAACTCTGCAAACTCATTACAAAAGAAAGCACGGGACCAAGCCCTTCAGTTGCAGGAAATGCAGCAAACCATTTGCAGTGAAAGGGGATTGGAGAACGCACGAGAAGAATTGCGGGAAAATCTGGTATTGTTCTTGTGGATCTGATTTTAAGCACAAGAGATCGTTGAAGGATCATGTTAGGGCTTTCGGCCATAGCCATGGAGCTGTTGGTCTTGATTGCTTCGATGAAGATAATGATCCTGCTTCTGAAGTTGAACAAGATGGGTTTAGTTTAACGTGATTATGAAGATTATATTTAGGTTATCGTGTATATTCTGTATGTTTCTTCTTTTGAGTGTTGAGTTTTCTTTCTGTTTCTTAATCAACTTGCTTAGTGCTTAATCTCGTATTAGTAGACTTGTTGATTGTTGATGTTCAGTGATCACTTCTAGTGTTTATCGTAATTGCTCCATTTTTATGTCAAGTAGATCATCCGTATTATTTGATGGTTATAATTTAAAATACTGATAGATTTATTTTTTAATGTGTTTTATCGAATTTTGATTAATATAATAAATATTATAAAAAATTATTTTAATTATAATATATTAAAAATATTTTAGTTATACTAATCAAAATTAAGCACGTGAAAATATACAATAAAAGGTTGTGTATTAGACAATCTATGAATAATTTGGTTTATAAACTTTTTAAATACATAATTAGCGCTTACATAAACTAACAAATATAGTTACACAAAAATGAGTAATGCTAAGTTTAACTTAGTAGCATATCTTTTTATTGTACATTCTAACATGTCGAGTTGTGATTGGTGTAATTAAAATAATTTAATATATCATAATTAAATATTATTTCTAATATTTACTGCACCAAATACAAATCTACACGTAAAAAAAGTTAACATGGTACGCCAATAAGATAAATCTAACATTACCCTAAATAAATAAATTATGTATCCATGTACTTATAAAAGTCTCTCGTAATAATAATGAAGTCATGAGAATTTGGTTTATAAACTTGATGCACATACATAAATCACGCATCTATATAGACTATCATGCATACATAAACTAATCAAATGTAATTACGTGCATAAATCCCGCATCTCTAGAGAAATTTTTCTTATATATTCGATCTTAAGTAAGGACAAGTCCTCGAAATTGATTAGATTGAGTAATATTGTTTTGACCTTTTTAAAATACTATAAGACAATCCCTAATCCGGATTGAAGAAATATAACCCAATCTCTTCCTACAATAATCTTGTAAAGACATCAAAACGACATAACTGAACAAACTTTCGCAACCTAAAACGACCCAACAGTTTTAAAGTCTCGTGAACATGCCGTAAAAGCTCCTGGTCTCTCTTCCACTCCGGCGCCGGAGCATTGACAAAATGGGCGTAGAGCTTATTCTTAGCACAAGTCACAGAAATCAAGCTATGCGCCGCCACGCCGTCGATCTCGTACACGTAGTAACTCTGCCCTTTGTCGTCTTTTCTCTCCTCCGACGACACGCCGCCGGCGCTGGCTATCAGATCTTGAACATCGACGTCCGACAAGGCCAAGTTGTTCAAAATCACGTCTTTTGGGGCTAATTGACGAAACCCGGCTAGGAAACGGAGCTTGAGATTGAGAAGATCATGAAGGCGGTGATGAAGATTTCGTGGCGGCGGAAACGGAGGAGGAGACGATGGATAACGGAGAGAAGGTGGTCGTCGCCGTTGTTGTAGGATTTGCAGAGCTTGGTGGTTTCTGTTATTCTCGGCCTCGGATTGTTCCTTATCCAAATTCCAAAGATCTTTCACAATATTTAATCCACTCTATTAAATTATTATTACAATCCAACAATATATAATGTAATTAAAGTTAATTATTCATGAATATTCTCTAATTAAAAATATTTTTTAATTAATACTTTAAATTTTGAAATGTACTAATTGACATATCAAAGTTTAAATAATTATCAATTGATATCTTATCATGAGGTTTTAACTAATTAATCTTTTTTGCAATTTAATTTTTATTTTTTGTCAAATTATTATATATTTGATGATTGAATTAGAATGAAAAAAAATTAAAATTAAATCGTAAGACAATGCATAACTATAAAAATTTAATGCTATAAGACTGTTTGATAATTTTAAAGTTTAAAATGTAAATTGAAAATATATTAATACTTTAATATATAAATTAAAATATTTAAGCATATCATTAAGTATAATTAAAAGTTTAAGCGTTACTTGAAAAAATCTCATACTTACGTCATGTTTATAAAAAATTATGTATAAATTAATTACTTAGTAATTCATAATTTCAAATGTTTTTAACCATTATCCTTGATTTTCCTTCTTTGAACTATGGAAATTCATACCATGTTATATTAATTTCTGGAATTATTTACAATTATTTTCTACCATTACTTGGATTTACATTTACTGTATCACTGAATTTCGCCAACTCCGTTCATTCCTGTTTCCATCTGATTCTGGTATTTTAACGGATTGTACATTCTTTCAGCTGAGCTTGCAATGCTTTGCTTTATAGAGAACAGAGCATTGCCTGCAGTAATCAATTGATTTCGACTTGCAATGAAGAATCAAAATGGTCTAGAACAGAAATAGCAAAGAAAAGGAGTGTATTAAAGAGTTTGTTCAGCAATTTCAAACTCAAAAAGACAAAAAACGAAGATCAATTACAAACGAACAATCTGGATCAAACTCTCTTTTATTTCCTCTCGACTAACTAAATAAGTTCACTCCAGTACGTATACAAATGAGTGGATATATATAACGAAATGATTTGAGCTCAAGTATATTTAAATAACCAAATCGTCTAATGCTTCAAAACAGCGGAGAGAGAAACGAAGACCGACGCGCAAATCAAAGCGCAAGACGTCACGGTGGACAAGGCGGACGTTCCGCTTTCTGGCGACGGCGCTGGAGCTTCCTGCGCTAGGGCTATGGTGGATAAGAGAGCGAAGATCGCAAAAACTAAAAGTTTGGACTCCATTGAAACTGAAGCGAAGCTCTGAAAAATGAAAGAAAATGGAATTGCAGAGATTAGAGACCCTGAATTCAAATTATGAACCTTCTATTTATAGAAGACGAGGATGTGGGTCCCGGTGAAAACGTGGACAGCTGGCGGAGCGCTGTTGGCGACGTTAAACGGAAGAAATATTAAAAAAGACCGTCGATATTTCTTATTTTCACACTGAGTTTAAATGACGTGGAATTATCTTCACCGTCGGATTAAAGTTGGTGAGGGAGTCTTTGCCTTACAGCTTGGCTTTAATTTGGTTAACCTAACAAATCACAGCTCCGGTCGGTCTCACTTGTTTATTTTTATTAATTTATTTTTTAATTAAAAATATAATGTAAATAAAAATTACGAAGCACACATGTAATTTAAACAGATAATTTTTATTTTAAAAATTATTAATAAATACTTTAAATTTATTATAATTATAATAATTATATGTCATTTTATTTTTTTTAATTTTAAAATATTGATCATTTTAATTAGCTATTTTCGTCAACGACTTAATAATTATTATAAAATATATATAATAAACATTTTTATTTAATCTATGCAACATCCTAAACCAATAATTTCCATAAATATTTAATTTTTAATTTTTTTGTTATCATTTATTAATGAAATATATTAACTAAATGGTTAAAATTAACAAAAAAAAACTTAATGACATAGTATATATTAAAATAATAATAAATTTAACATGTTTATTAATAGTTTTTATAATTAAATAAGATATAATTATTTTTATAGTTCAGAAAGAAAATTAATCTTACCCGAAATAGTTTTTTCACCTCCTATTGGTCCAGCTCATCAATCCGCAAGAAGCGATCTAATTGGTCATCTGAAAAAGACTCTCTTCCTCTTCTCTCAGGTTAACCTAATTTGTCGTCGATCATCACTCTTATTCATCACCGGAGTAACTAAATTGACTGCGGCTAAGTATAGCTCTGGCATAAATGCAAAATCAGACTAAGTTTTCAAGACAGAATAATTCAGCTGTAGATATTCTTAGTCAGCAGAGGAGTTTTCCTTTTCCTGTGAGAAATTATTGCATTCTTTCTCATCCGCCATGAAAATGAAGAAATTCGCCTGAGCTGTGTCGTTCGCCGCCGCCGCCGCCTCCATTAGCGTTGTTGTGGCTGAGGACTCTCCGGTGCCGGCGCCTGGACCAAGCATCGTCTCTTTCGTCGCATGCTACTTGCATAAAGCCAACGTGAAATGGAGTAGTTGATTTGGTTTCTTTCTTGGAATAAATTAAAAGTTGGTTGAATATTATGTTAAATTTAAATAAAAAAAATGTCTCGTGAAATCAAATATTTAATTTATATTTCATATTATATTTCTTATGACCGGACAAATACTAATTGAAATAATTTATTAGAAATATAAATGGGACAGGGGCAAAAAAGCGAAAGCGAAAGTGTGTCGATCGACCGCGGTCAGATAAGGCGGTTCGACGCTCAATCCCCGAAACGCCCCTGTCTCCATCATTCCCAAGTGGGGTTTCTATTTATTTATTTTGGTTATTCAACCGAATTCCTATTATGCCCTTCCCCCACTTCCAACCTACTTTTCCTAAAATAAACATTTTATTTCATAATTATTATTTTATTGAAGAAAAAAATCGCCTATGGTTAAAATTTAAATATTATTAAAAATTGTGTGAAAATAATTTTCCAATAATTGTTTTAAAATTATTAAATTTAAATATTATAATGGGATAGGGGGGTTTTAATCTAAAAAGAATCTAGGTTATAAGAGGACGCCCCTACGCATAATTGGCAATAAAGACGAAAAACCACGTCAGAAGTAACGACGGAGTGTAAATAAAGAAAGTTCAAAGGATAATATCGTCAAAAACGGAGGAAATGTTTGATACGCGTCTCTGTGAGGCCCATATTATATCGCCATTACCGACCTTGCTATCCATAGATATCTCCTCCCAAGCTCAACCATCTTCTACCTCCATCGACGAAAGATCTCATTATTGTGATCGGAGATATGGCTCAGAGGACTGAGAAGGAAGAGACGGAGTTCAAAGTGCCGGAGACGATCGGTCTCTGCGTTAACAACTGCGGTCTAACGGGGAATCCGGCGACGAATAATATGTGCCAGAAGTGCTTCAACGCGACGGCGGTTGTGGCATCGGCTCCGTTAAAATTTCCCGGCGAGAAAAGCACCAGATCTGTCGCTTCTCGCTCTCCTCATCGATCTAATTCTCCGGGATTAGATGTTACAGTCAATCAAGCGACGGATCTTCTGAAACCAGAGGAATCTACGAAGAGAGATGTGAATCGGTGCACCGGTTGCCGGAAAAGAGTCGGGTTGACCGGGTTCCGATGCCGGTGCGGCGATCTGTTCTGCTCGGAACACCGGTACTCCGATCGACACGACTGTAGCTACGACTACAAGGCGGCCGGGCGAGAGACGATCGCCAGGGAAAATCCGGTCGTTAGGGCGGCGAAGATCGTGAGAGTTTGAAAACTGGCGTGAAAAATATGTTTTCCTCAAAATATGAAACCTCCCCCGGGATCGGTGGCTCCGATCTGGTCCTCGTCGGAATCTCTTTCTGAGAGAGTTCAAATTTGTGATAAACAGGGAGAGATTTGAATCCATAGTTATCCAAACAACGGAGATTCATGTACCGTATTGCCTCAAAACTAGTTTTCATGTGTTTGCTGGAAATGAAAATTCTTGTCGTGTTCTCAATGGCATGCCGTTGTAAATTCGATCAAACTTTCTGCCTTTTCCGTCTATTCCTCTCATCATCAGCCTCTTGGAAACCCCGTCTAGAAGCGCCAATGCCGTGGGCCCCTCGATTGATAAAATACTTATCCAATTACATTATGCCACGTAGGATAAAAACTGTGCTGCGGAAAGGCGTGGAAAAGTAGTCTTGAAGGTGACGAGTAAAAGACATGATCCAACGGCTGTGATTGAGTTAGGGAGGAGGGTCCACAGCTTTGCTTCTGCCCTGGAATGAAAAGCTGTCAAAAGTCAGAATAATAGGTGGGCCCACGTGACTTGTAAATTTAATCAATTTTTTAAGCAGTAATTGTATTATTAGTCGTTTTATTTCTTTTACATTTTTTTCCATATTTTGGACTCACTAAATAATGAGAACATTATTTTATAAAAGAAGAACATTAGTTTGGCCCGGTCTGATCTTAGACCGGCAAGAGTCTCGATTTAAATTCAAGTGATCGGTCCGCTCGATAAATTTAGTTGATAAGGCAACTCGAAACTAGCTTGAGAGTCTAGCTGTTGGCCGAACATTGAACAACTTAGACGACATGAGATATAATTGATATTGTAACTAGAGATGTTGAAATCATGCTCTAATTTGGAATTCAAATAAAAATAAGCCGAGATAATCACCGACCAACATTTTACCCGAGATCAACCTCAATTTGGGTTACAAAAGCGAGATTGATTTGTTTTTTAATATGTGTGCTCGGGTTGTGTGTTTTTAGCTTGCAATTATTTTGTAAACTCGGATGTTTTAATTTCGTTCGATCCTTAATCAATGGTATCTATTATTGTTGTTTGTGTTTAAACTAATTAGGGGTTCAATGATGAATTTCTAAGTTAAAGTCCGTTCTTTTGAGATCGATGAGGGACGGGTGATTGTTATACTTCAACACATTTGGCCATTTCAGCATGGACGTTATTTTGTTATCTGTATTCGTAGTTGTATCGATCAAGCATAGCGTTGATGATGAAAACTTCATTTCAGCATGAACGTTCTTATGTTATCTGTATTCGTAGTTTTATCGATCAGGCATGAACATTGATGATGAATAGCTCATCTCAGTATGAACGTTATTTTGTTATCTGTATTCGTAATTTTATCGATCAGGCATGGACGTTGATGATAGAAGAGCTCATCTCAGCATCCATATCAAATGAAGCACCAAGAGTTTCGCTCCTTGGAGAGAAGCACCAAGAGTTAAGAATGATGCCATTTTTGCTCTCTATAATGCAACAATTTTGGTATCTAGAGAGATTCTCTCTCTCTCTCTCTCTTACTTTCTCTCTCTAGAGAATATGGCATTAGAAGGAGATGGCTGATAGAGATTCGGTGCTCTCCATGAAATCACACGCACTGCAATAGCTTGAGTGGACAATGAGCTTCTTTTTGACTTCACAAACCCTTTAAAATCCCAACTATTTTAGTGTCATCTGCGTGTCACAATAGCTCATCTGGCCACCCGGAACTCAACTTATAGACAGAAGGTTACAATTGGATCAGATTGACCTGCTAAACTGACTATTTGAGTCAGATCAGAATAGTTTTTAATTTAAAAAAATTTACGTGAATTTAAACTAAATTTAACTATAAATTTTAGGTTGTATTTAGTTAAGATCGAATAAAACAATCTGATCGAGTTTGAATTCAATTTTAAAGAAACGAACATGTCGAATTGAATAAGTTAACCAATCAAATTTAAAATTTCTGAAAAAATAATTAAACTTCAGTTGGTTTTGTTCGATAACTTGTTAGTTTTAATGTTACAACCTAATGTGAACTCTAATTAAAACTAATATCAAATTAAGGTCGAATTTTGATCAGATCAATTATCCAGTTGATTTTAGTTTTGATCTAATTTTATAAAATTTGACTTATTGAATCAGATCCATTTTTTTATCAAAATCAGACCAGAAACTATGACAGAAGTCATAAAGAAAAGCTAAAAGGAATGAGGAATTTGAGGCTGAAATTTATAGTGGGAGCCAACAAACAAGACATGATTTATCTTACTCTATAATTTACACGATTAATGGAACCCCTTCAATTGACATTGATTTTGAAGTCAAAGATAACAAGTTACATCGCGTAACATACGCGTATTTTTCCCGATGAAATGAAGATAAGAACTCGTATAATCGGGGCCGTCGATTAATGGGCACACGAGCATGGACGAGACCGAGCATCGATTAGATTAGTGGTCAATATAATTGTGCCAATTCAATTACCCATTAAGCAGGGAAGCTTTGCCTTGTCTTTTTCACCTTTTGTATTTGTATTTATTGCTTAATTAGACGATTAAGTTTGGATTCACTGAACTTGCTTTCTGCCACTGTCACGCTTTTAGCCTACATTCATTTGATTTAAAATACTCATCTTCCTACCGATCTTGTTTTCGAGATTAGTCTACGTTGAAATCCAACAATGACCCGAAAACGATATTGGGTTTCGCTTGTCGGTCCGTTTCGGTTTTCGTTTTTTAAATTTGGATTTTAATTTGATTGGGTTATTTACATATAATATTATCTCTAATTTCATTATAACAAGCAAAATATATATATATTTTAAATAATTTACAATTACTTTTTTGGGATCGGTTGTCACACCTTAAATCCGTGATCTATTTTTACGGTTGAATTTTGGGAGATCGGAGACAAAATATATTGAATACAAGTGGTTACGATAAAGGATAAAGATGCGGGCATGCATCATGTTTGTGCAAAAAGTTTAGAGATAATTAATTAATTAATTAAGAAATGGATTAGCGACTCTTGCATCGATCTAAAGATCATAGCCTCTCCATAAACTTAGTGGATATTGCTTTTAAACCTTGTACTTAATTTAATTAATTTGACTTTTACTAATTTAACGTTATTTAGTCTATTTTTATTTAATTATTTCCACGTCAGCTTGCATTTTGGGTGCATTTTGGTCATTTCCGATTTGACCGGTCACGGTAGGATACTAGATGACAAAAGTGTGGCTTTATTGTAATAAATGTTGAAAACGAGGTGTTTATGTAGAATTGTTGTTTATAAATAGCTGCCATGTCGAACAGAGCATTCACGTTCCACTGGTCTTCGTCTCTCTGTGTAGAGCTCTGAATCGTGATTTGATACAGAAGCAATAATCTGAGGTAATTCAATGGCGGATATAATATCAAATTAGCCTTAAACTAGTGTTTTAGATTTTCTGTATGATTGAATAAATTTGCTTATTTATTTTTCAGTTGAAGTGAATCTTCTTTTAGGCAGTTTATCGCCTGTTGGAGGAGATTTGGGGAGCTATTTGATTTGAAAGGAAGATCAGGGCTCGAATTCTTTGCTTTTTGTGAAGATAATTTGATTATCGTCAGCCATGAGTATTCTATACTGTGATAATTTCAAATTGTGTGATGGAGAACTGAAGAAGTTTCCAGAATTCGCGGATTCGAGTATTAGAAGCCGTAACCCCGTCCATGGTAACGAGGGATGGGATGATTATGTCTACGCTGGGGCTTCGAGCTTGGAGGTAGAATCCATGTTCGAGAGATTCATGTCGTCTTGTAATCGAGCCGACTCCGGATCTCAGAATCTTGGAGTTTTTGCAGAGTGTTTTGTTAAGCAAGAAACGACGGAATCTGAGCTCTGTAATGGATCTTCTTCGTTGAACCGGAATCAGGAGGTTTTCCCTCTGCCGGATCCCAGCTCAGCGAGTGTCGACGTTCGGACTACTATTGATAACTCGTTTAGCTTCGTTAATTCTATTGGGATAGAGAATTCGCAATCCAGTGCTAGAAATTTTTCCAATCTTGCGCGTCAGAGCAGCTGTCCTGCTGAATTTTCCAACATTTTGGCTGTTGAAAATGGTATTCTTCTTGCTTTAGCTCAGATGCCTTCTACTTCTGTTTTAGCGTCATTTTGATAGTTGGAAATCCTTGTTTCTTCATTCGAATTCTAAACACTTTTATAATTCGAGAAGTTTAGATAGATTAAAAGGCTGCTTTGAACAAGTAACATCTTGGCTTCTGAACCTATTTGTGGATAGCTGATATGTTTGAACGAATTGCAGGATTCGGTAGAATGACAAATTTGAGAAGTTTTGGGACTGCGAATCTAAATCCAAATGGTCAGTTCAACTTCTCCAATGAGTTGCCTATATCTTCAAAGGGAATGCGAGAAATTTCTGGAGGAAATGTAATTTCTGAAAGCTCAAATGGTCATAATCTTAGAAACTGCAATCAACATGTAACCAGTTTCCATGATAATTCCTGGGATGAATCTGCGTTCAGGAGCTTAAAGAGGGCCAGAGACAACAATGGAGTTACATTTTCTTATTCAAATCCACTGGAAAATAAGGTAATAGAGAAAGTTCTTGCCTGACTACTTGTTTTCTTTTTACTCATCTTGTCTATTGTTTAATCTCAGACAAATACAAGTAGCGTCCATGGCTTGACACATCATTTGAGCTTGCCCAAGACCTTTTCTGAGATGGCCACCAAAGAAAAGTTAATGCAATTTCATGACGCAGTGCCCTGCAAAATCCGAGCTAAACGAGGATGCGCCACTCATCCTCGAAGCATCGCTGAGAGGGTAAAGCCGACTATCCGAGGCTTGGCCTTCTTCATTTTCCACTCTAGTAGGGGCCATGAAATCGATCAAACTCATGTTCTTAAAATTTTGGATTTGCAGGTGAGAAGAACCCGGATAAGCGAAAGAATGAGGAAACTACAGGACCTGTTTCCCAACATGGATAAGGTGAGTTTAAATGTCTAATTAGATCTTCTTCCATTTGTGGACATTATTCAGATTATAAGTGTTTCAATGGCAGCAAACAAGCATAGCCGACATGTTGGATTGGGCTGTTGGGCACATCAAGGACCTTCAGAAAGAGGTTCAGGTAACACCAACTGGGACAAGAATTTCAAAATCCATGAACATCAACTCATGTTCTTCATATCTAAACATTCTTCTTCTCATCTTATGCAGACCCTCTCTGTTTCGAAAGCCAAATGCTCGTGTTTAAATTGACAGAACTCAAGAACCTTGAAAGGTTTGTACTTTTATTTGCTTTAGAGCATCAGATTAGCAGATCAAATGGTCGTTTAGACCGAAGAACGACGTTCCTAGGATTGACGATTATGGGGGATTAATGAAGAAACTGCTCGACTTCTCGGATTCTGAACATTTCTAGCTTAATTGTATGAATGCATCTGGATTGACTAGAATTTACTTTCAATATATTATTGAATGATCATTAAACTAATGTTTGATTAACGTCTACATTTACACAAAACTTGGACGATATCGACACGGTTCATATAGTGGGTGTTTGTCTCATATCGTTTAGGAGTAAAGTTTGGCAACGGTTTATATGTTCGGTTCCCATCCTTAACCAACGAAACACGTTTTCAATGCGCATTTTTGTACCCGAGTGTAATTAAGTCTATCAATGTGAGATTGTGTACTAATACATCGCAAACAACATAATTTATTGATAAACCTAGACTTCACTAAACCTTAAAGTGATTAAATATTATCTTTTTCGAATCGAAATCTACATCATTATTTGTTCATGGGTCTTCTCCAAAAATGAATTGACGGCCATTGTTTCGACAAAGCCTCAAAACGGTCATAGATATTATCAGCTTTGGATCTAAATCTGCATAATATTTCGTTCTCAAGGCTTATCCAAATGCGTATTATATTAGATAAGGAAAATAAATCTACTTATAAAGATCATGTACGGAGAATTCTACTCCTATATTTAAAATGGGTTGTCATAAAACTTCAAACCGGATGGGCTTACAAAAACCTGGCCAGGATTGTGCATTGAATATGATGTTTCCAATAACATTGATTTAAGATCCATCTGTATAACTTATATATTTGGCAAAAGATGAATAAATTAAGGAGAGACAGATTTATTAAGCAAATAAACTACCTAATTTCTAAAACCGAACACGTAAAGACGTATTATAGGACTCGTTGACTAGACACAAGGCCGTCTTATTTTTAGCTTCAACAATTCCCCCGTTTCGTGGCTCTACTCCATTGCTTCACCTGCACAATAAAACCGTACATGTTATCGACCTGAAGAGATAAATAAATCGATCGATAGGTAGGTAAGAGATGGAGAGAGAGATAGAGAGAGGTAGACAGAGAGTACATGGGTTGAAATTGGCAGTGCATTTCTCAGGGAGCTCCATGGCAAGCTTTCGATCGACGCCCGAAATGGGGGGGCCGTTAACTAGGACACATAAGCAAGGCTGGCCGAGCTCTTTGAGGGCTTCACAGCAAGCCTCGTTTGGTGGGACCGGGCTGAACGGGGCCACGGCTGGTCTGCAAGGAAGAAGCTGAAAAAGAGAAGAAAAGAAGGTTCTAGTACACGAATTACCTTCTCCTTGCTCTGCCAAGTTTGTCATAACCAGTAAACCCACCATTAATGGCAGAGCTCCAATGCCTAAAACCTTCATTTAAAAGACAAAAGTCAAAGAAGATCTATTTTTTGTTATATAGGAAGCTTTAAACAAATGTGCTTGTTTATATAGAGAAACAGAGGGAGATTCATGCACTATGCACTTGTTCTCTAACCCAAAATCACACTCTACTTGCCGTTTCGACTGCCTCCATTGCTTCTGAGCTGTCAAAATTGCCACAAAAATTCAACAAATCATCTCAAATAGATAAATAGATAAGAGAAGAATGTATAATTTAGTAGACATGAAACCTGTTTTAAATGGCCTTTCCATATTCTGTGCTTTCATATTTGCTTTACGACTGGGTTCTGAGTATTGCTGAAATATGATTTAAACTTAAAAGCAATAGCCAACAAACACCAAAGCCAAGTCCAGAAAATAGTTCAAAATGAAAAGGTCTCCTATAATTCAAAGAAACTATATACATAAACGATTCTTTTTTTGCTTAAACCATGTGAGTTTCGCTTAATAAACTACATGTGGTCTATAATGTTCTCACAAAATATTTAGTAAGTAAATACAACTCAAAATTGCAGATCTAAAACTTCCAGATTGAGTGGATAAATCATATAAATAAAATTAACAAGCTAATTCTCTTGATTATCCAGATGCCCCAGCAGCTCTTCGTTTATCATAGTCTCCTTGTTCTTCTTTCACAAACTCTTCAACCAATACACGTTGCCTTGGAGTGATGGTCCTGCACAGATGATTTTAAAAATCTTTTAAACATACATGGAATTATATGTCATTTATTACAAGTAGAACCAATTCTACAAGCTGTTGTATTGTCCTTTTGTTCTGCTATTCACATATAAAATACATACATCATTACAATTAGACATTAACTGCGATGAAGAATACATACGTTGGAATGCTGACATTAAAATGCACATATTGGTCTCCTAATGAGTATGAGTTCCTTGTCTTTATCCCTGTCAAGACAACAAGACAAGATTGTTGAACATGGCATAATCTAAGATAGCAATTAGATCTGATCGACTTGCCAAACCAGCTCAAATGGTCAAATTGTTCTTAGATCGGATTGGTTTTTAATTTAGAAAAATTCAATGGGAACCCAAATTGAACCCAAACTGAAAACAACTTAAAATTTTGAGTTAGATTTAGTTTAGAGCAAATATACGATCGGATTGAGTTCATACCTAATTTTATCATAACTGAATTATTAGATCGGGTCAAATAGGTGATAAAAAAAATAATAATAATTGAATTTTAGTTGATTATAGTCAATAAACGTCGGTTTGAATTTAAAAAAATTGAATGTGAACCTAAACCGAAACCAACCTAAAATTTTGAGTGAGTTTTGAATCGGATCAATTATTTTATTGGTTTTAGTTCAAATCAAATTTTATAAAACCAGACTCACTAGATCAGATTCATTTCTTGTCAAAATCTGACCCGAACCCACAGTTCTCATGCTAAGCATAAATGTATTTAAACATTTGGAGCAAGCAAAGTCTGATTTTTACCTTTCTTTTTCAAAATAACCTTCTGACCAGGCTGCGTACCAGGTCGAACCTGCAACCAAGCAACACCAATTAGCTTTGCAACCTCATAAAAATACCAAAAGTCTAGCCTCTTACAACTAACTTCAACTTTCATCAGTCCAAAAACAGGTTATACCAACCTTAAGAACAACATCTCCAGTAAGAGTTGGCACTTGGATAGTTCCCCCCAAAATAGCCTGCATGTAGAAAATGAGGCACCAAATGTTTATTATCAACAATGTTGATGAAAAAAGCACTAATAAACTTATTTAATATAGAAAATAAATTATCAAACATAATTGAAATGTCGATGACTAAGTAACTTAAAGATTCTATTTAATAAATGGAATAAGTTATATTCCTAACTCTTTAAGCAACAACCTTCTGGTGCACTATGGTTCTTAGCCACAAGAACTCGTATTTACTTCACTAGTTAGTTCCAGTATAACTATTTTAGCTAATTACATCTAGCTCCCTGTAGGAAGAAGTAACATGCTTCAAAATTCTTTATTTAGATGAGTAAAGCCAGTTGGTACAAAATAGTAATTTCTGCTAATTACTGCATGATTTCTCATAAGGGAAGAATGCATTTCAAAATAAATGCCTAGGAAAGGCAGAAATATCATCATTTGTGTATTAATACTATAAACTTCACATTTCAGCAATACAAATCTTAGTAACCTCACCAGGGTGACACTCAAAACAGCATCTACATGAATGTCAGAACCCTCTCTACGGAAAATGGGATCTTCCCGAACCTGAGAAGAATAAAAAATACAATAATCCAATCATGTCTGGTTATATTTTAGCAAAAAATGAAACAATAAAACTATTTTAAGAAATGCAAATAAAACTTTCAAAAGAATATAAATGAGTGAAGTGACCATGAATTTCACCTTAATAGTAACATAAAGATCACCATGTTGATTTCCATCAGGATCTGCTCCTCCACTCCTGAACACCTTCATAGTATCATCATTGTCTACCCCTGAAAAGTCCAAAAAACATATTAAAAAAGAGAAGCAAAAATACATGCCTGGTGAAGAGCCACCTAGTTAAATTACTAGCTTGCCTGGATTTATGTCCAGCTTAACTGACTTCATTTTTTTTACAACTCGCTCCCCTTTACATGATTTGCAGAAGTTCTGAGTTGCAAATAATCAGAGAAATAATACACAAATGAGAAAGGATCAAAATGATTAGCCATAACAAGTAACCAAACAAGTGAAATGTTAAGCTTCTCAAAAAAAGAGTAATTTTGGTGACATGAAAACACAACTATCAACATTACCTATGATTTCTTATACCATAATATTGTGTCAACGCCTAACCCTACTGACTAAAATTACTGATGTTCAAAAGAATGAACAAAAACCAAAATAAAGATACCCGATCAAAACTACACAGAACAATACTTTTGACATTAAAGTAGATCTATTCAGCAATCCAGCTAATCCCTGAGCACATACATAAAACAAGAGATAGGAAAAAAAAACTCGATCCATAACATTAGAATTTGGATCAAACACGTAGTAATTTCATGATAAATGAGGTGATACGGCATTGAATATACATACCGAAACAATTTTTCCAGTACCGCCACAATGAGTACAAGTAGTTTGCATTCTAAATGGGCCAGTTTGCATGAACGTCTAGATATATGAAAAAAAAAAAGCATAATTAAAAGTTGCATAAGAAACCCTCATATATAAAAACACTGATTTAATTAAATTAACCTAACCATTCCTGCACCTTTACAGCGTCTACATGTGTCAGGTTTAGTTCCAGGTGGGACACCACTTCCATCTGCAAGAATATAAATAAAAATATCACCCCAAGTTTAAAACTCAAAATCTATGTGAGAAAAAATAAAGCAAAAATACATTATTGAAGAAACATTGAATTCGACCAGCTTACAGCAAGTATCACAAGGCATGGCGGCATTAAACGTCACAGTTTTGGCACATCCCTGGACAGCTTCCATGAAGGAAAGTTCTAGAGAAACCTATAAAAATACATCCAAAACAATATAATGGTTGGCCAGTAGTATAAACTCTCAAACACAGAACTTATATAGAGGAAAGGTTAGCACCTTCACATCTTCGCCACCAAAATTCTGATGAAATATATTTCCAAACTGATTTCCCTGAGAATAGTATGCATGAGAAAGGGAAAACATCAGAAATTAAACGAAACTTCTAGAAACTTCAATTATGGAAATACTGTGCGTGCATGCATGCAAGTAAGGTCATATACAATCACGTAAAAAAACAGGCCCCAACATATTTAGCCTTCAAATAATGGCCGATAATAAAAAAAGGGACTACACAAAGTTTAATGGAAATATACCACACAATATTAGTACCAATGTAATAAACATCAGAAAATAAAGCAAAAGCCAGAAGACAAAAAAAAAAAGGTTGAGGGACATCATTACATCAAAACCTCGAAATATTCCACTAAATGGATCAAAACCATCTCCAGGAAAGCCATTTGATCCTTGCTGTGAATATGCTTCATGCCCAACCTATAAAGATAGGGTAGCATTTTAAGTATAGATGGGAAATCGAGGGATAAGAAAAAAGAGTGACATGACACAGTCAATATTATAGTTACAACTATAGATATACTTACAAATATGTAACAGAAGAGAAGAACTAAAATTAATTGAAAACAATCTAATCCCTTAATGAAATCAAAAGTGAATATCATCTCCTTATCCTTGAACCCTCTCATAAAAAACTTCCTCAAACCACCAAAGGTGAAATATTATCTCCTTGTCCTCAAAACGGTCTCAGCAACAACATCAACGACAAGGTTCCACAGTTAGCATTATTTTAAACACAACAAGGAGAATAGTCTCAAAATCACACGATATTTTCAACACAACTTATGAAACGATTGACAGTCGAAAGCAGGTAATGAAATCAAACCTCATCATACTGTCTTCGTGTTTCCTCGTCTTTTAAAACCTATAAAACACAAAAAAAAAATCATTAAAAAGTACAAAATAGTAGCATAAAATTTCTCCTAATGGTTGATTTAGAGTCTCTACCTCATAAGCCTTGCTAACTTCTTGAAATTTCTTTTCAGCATCAGGATCCTCTTTATTTGTATCTGGATGAAGCTTTTTTGCAAGCTATAAACAAGGGGGGAGTGTAAACTCCCATTCTCTACTTTAGAATAAACTCAAATACTACAATTTACAATTCTTTTTCAGACTGTTCCTATAACTTCATGTCTAAAAAAATTTTCATCACATATCCAAGTTACATTACATAAACATTGGCCAGTAAGTGACAGAGCATTAATGGATCACAATTCATAAGCACATTATACATAATAGGAAGTGTGTGCCAGGGGTATGATGAAGGAACTTACTCCATAATAAGCTTTCTTTATTTCAGATGCAGTTGCGTTCCTGTTCACACCAAGTATGTCATAAAAGTCTTTTGAAAGTGAGGCTGATCCAAACAGAAAAGAAAAGACAAGAAATTACATCAATATTGGGGTAACAAAATACTAAATAATAATGTTAGAATGCGAACAAAAAAATCAACTGCGAGATGCTCTAGTCTTTTACAATTATTCAACTACAATGTAGACAAGACGACCTGGAGAAAACTTGCAAAAGAAAAAAATATTTTGGAGAAAAATATGTAGATAAAATAATTCCAAACATTGCAGAAAACATGACTTTTACATTGTTAAAGTAACTAGTTCAATAAAGAGAAACATTGATAAATGCATTCGAGTAAAATATAATACCAGTACTGTGTATTGATCGTGCTGCCCCACGGGTGGAATTTACTGCTCCAAAGAACAACAAATTCTTTTGATTGACTGCAACAAAAATTTATAAATAAATAGTAAAGATTCACTAACAAGAGTTGTTTAAGAATTCAGCCAAATAATTAAGGAAAAAAGCAACGGTGACTTCTTTTCCACTCACAAAATGCAGGAAACTACTTTTCTACAAAGAGATCAACCAAGAGTAAACAGTTCTATTTTTCAACCAAGAGTAAACAGTTCAATTTTTCCTTTAAAACATCGCCTCTTAAAACAACAGAAAACCACATAGATGAAAAAATAATAATTATCATTCGGGAAATAAAAGCTTAAAGTGACTAACCATTTGACGCCGCACGACCTCCAATTACACCACCACTACATGCCCCTGAATTTAAGCGCCTGTAAGCATTTCCTAACGTTGTTTCATATACCTATCGGACACCAGAATGAAAATGTAAATTCAGAAAAACCACAAATCAAATTTCATCATAATAATCAAAAGAGAAAAAAGAACAATAGACGCACGGAAGTCCGGCCGTCCGAGTGAGTGTAAAGAGAACGACGAGCAACCCAGTTGACGAGCCTGACGCCATTGAAGCGAACCATCTGTTGATTGCGATGCAACCGATCAATTGCGTCTCACAGACAGAAAAAGGTACTGGTCTCAGCACAACCAAAAATGGTTTTATTCACATTGGCGCAATTATAATATTGGGTATTCGATAAACACTCGACAAAACCCTAATCGCAGACATTAGAAGGTTCTAGGCTCGGGTAGACAGAGCGCGAGAGAGGAGCTTGGTTTTCTTCCAGAACGAAGCCCAATAGTGCCTTTGGTTAAGGCCGCGTTTGGCAGCCCTTTAAATCCTTGTTTTGGGCCAACCAAATTAATACATTTAGCATAATACATCAATAAATTAGGGAAAAAACTAAAAATAGGCTTCCATTAAAATAAAATAAAATAAAATTTGAACTTCGCGAACGTCTGAGTGAGAGTCAGATCGAACAAAGTGACTCCCACTCGAACCCAAGTTGCATCCTATGGAGAGTCAGATCGGACGCAGTGCTCACACTTGAACGAAGTGACTCCCATTTTTTATTTTTTTATTTTTAATTAATTTAGCTAAGTAAATTTTATTGGAATCATTTAAAATTTTTATCACACATTTAAAATAATAAAAGACACTAATCTGAAAATTGTTAATTTTTTTTGACAATTTAACGATTTATTATAATTTTTTTAATACATAAAGAAATAAATTTTATTAAAACTACATACGTCAATAAAAATTCTTGAAACTTTTGTCACATATTTACAGTACTGTAAAACAATATTTCATAAAAGTTTCGTGAATTTTGAATAATTGTACAATTTATTATAATTTATTTAATACATAAACAAATAAAATTACGTACATCAATAAAAATTCTTAAAACTTTTATCATATATTTACAGCATTGTAAGACAATACTCAACAAAGTTTTGTGAATCAAAAATTTAATCACACTTTTAAAGCATAAGTTTCTTGATTTTTATTGATGTAAGTAATTTTAACAAAATTTGTTTGCTTATTTATTAAACAAATTATAATAAATCATATCATTATTGAAAATTGACTAAATTTTGTAGAATATTGTCTTGCATTGCTGTAAATGAGTGACAAAAATTTCAAGAATCTTTATTGTAGTACGTAATTTTAACAAAATTTATTTATTTACGTATTAAAAATTATAATAAATTGTAAAATTGTCAAACAAATTTAAAAATTTACAGATTAGTCTATTTTATTATTATAAATGTGAGCCAAAAATTTTAAGTGATTTTGATAAGATTTGTTTAACTAAATTAATAAAAAACAAAATTTTAAAAAAAAAATTGATTTCGGACGCAATTTGCTTCCGCGTGAGAGTCACTGCGTCCGAGTGAGAGTCATTGTGTCTGATCTGACTCTCCATCAGATGCAACTTGCATTTGAATATGAGTCATTTCGTCTGATCTAACTCTCTTTCGGAAGTCGGCAGAACTTAAATTTTATTTTTTTCAAAATCAAGCTCATTTTTGCTTTATACCCAATAAATTATTATTTAGGCTAAGCATGATTAGTTATATTAATATAATAATTTATAAATGATTTTGAAATCGATTTAATTAATTTTTTAAGGTTAAATATGATATTAAAAATAAAAAAATAATCTAAATTCCGATCAAGCTCGCCTTCTAGATATTGGATAAACCCCAGGAAGAGCTTCTCCGTCTCTCTCGCAAAAATGGCTTCCCTATCCATCACTTCGTCACCCAGTCTCCCCTTAAACCCCACGAAATCGTCCAGAAATCCCCCAAAATCTCTCTCTCAACTCCTGAAACCATCTTCATTTCATGGCCTTCAAGTTTTCAGATTCTCACCGGCGATTCCAACCTCCAAAAACTCGTCGAGGCTCTTTGCTGCGACTGGAGCTTTCTCGGTTTCTGCGGAAACTTCTTCTCCTGAAGCGTCTAGAAGACTCTACGTTGGGAACATTCCGAGGAATGTCAATAACGAGCAGCTCACTCAGATTGTTGAAGAACATGCTGCTGTAGAGAAGACAGAGGTTCGTTCTTGTTTCTTAATTGTGTTTCCTTGTCATTTTGGATTCTGATTTGTTTTTTTCTTGTTTTCCGTTTACAATTCATAAGTTTTCTAGAAATTTTTATGACTCATTTGGATTCAAGGTTCATGAGTTGGCTGATTGATTGGTATAGCTGCTTGATTTATGCATTTACTGTTAGGATCGTTCTCGGGTTGTTTACCCTGAGATCGGGTAGCCATCCCTCGAGAGGCCATTGAGAATTAGACAGGGAGAGAAAGAAAGGAAAACACTTGAAAACTAAATTCTTAATTGATGTTTAACCCTAAGGGCTAAGGCCCCTTTAAATAGACTCGATGACCTACTTGATAAGTTACCAAAAATATACTTCCGACTAATAAAAGACAATTAAATGAAATAACAAGATAATAATCTAATCATTAGCCACGTCTAGAATATTGTTTCCTTATGAAAGAGTCCGTAACATTTACACTAATCTATTGTTTGATTTTCAGCTTTATACCTGACATTTAGCTTAGAATTTCAGATGGTTATAAATGGTTGGGGTGTTCGTTCAATTTTGTTCTAGAATTCTTCATACTTAATGATTGACCAATACTGTTGGAAGAATTGTCTGTATGGAAGCGTTTTTATTACCTAGTTGTTCTATTTACAGGTAATGTACGACAAATATTCAGGAAGGAGCCGTAGATTTGCTTTTGTCACAATGAAAACTGTGGAAGATGCAAATGCTGCTATAGAAAAACTAAATGAAACCTTGAGTTTATATCTCAAATGAAAACACACCATCACTGAAGAACTATTTAATTCACTTTAGGATAAACCATTTTTTGTTTTTACAATTTTGTGACAGGAAATCGGGGGACGAAGATCAAAGTTAATGTAACTGAAAAGCCTTTATCCTCCTTTGATGCACCACTTATCCTGACAGATGAGTCTCAGTTCATCGACAGCCCACACAAACTTTATGTAGGAAATCTTTCAACTGTAACTACAGAAACTCTAAAAAAGTTTTTCTCTGAAAAAGGAAAAGTTCTTAGTGCAAAAGTTTCGAGGGTTCCTGGAACTTCAAAATACTCTGGCTTTGGATTTGTTACTTTTTCTTCAGAAGAGAAAGTGGAAGCTGCCATTTCATCTTTCAACAATGCTGTAAGTTTGTTTCATATTCTAAGTTTTGGTTGAAACTCACTTGCTCAAATATAGAAAACTTGTTTCTAATCTCTACACGGATTACCTTTTGCATGAGTAAAGAATTGAACCAGGTATTCCTTATTGATGCGCATGCTTGAGTATTAATCGTTTTGGAAACACGTATTTTAAACCCTTAAACTTAGAGGTGAAGACCAAGTTTAACTATGCACTTGTCGCGGCTACTAATTCTTCGAACTTAGAAATTAAGTGTTCATGTCATGAGGGTGCTACTAACTTTTCTAAGTTCAGGGGATTCAATAAATGAACACTGATTTATTTGCTATCCATGAACAACATAAAACCAAAGCAGTGATTGGAACACCTTCCAATCTGGTTTCCTCATGTCATTGAAGTCGAACCTTCTGCTTAAATCATGTCTGAGCTTATAATTTTGTGCTTTCTTTTATCTGCATTTAATTTCCTGTTCTATTTTTTCACTACTTGAGTTGAGACCCTTTTACCAGCATTAGTTTCTTCTGATTTCATAAAAAAAATGGTGCTATAAGATTATTTGTGTTCTGCAGGCATTAGAAGGCCAAAAAATCCGAGTAAACAAGGCGTGAGGGCACGGCTTCAACGCATAAAAAACTCTAGTCTTCGGTAATATATTTATTTTGGAGTTCAAGGCTAGTTATGAGAAATTAGCCCCCTTAAATGACTGATTCATCCGTCAATGTTAGCTAAGAGTTATCACAAGGTGTAAATGAGACGAATTGTATCTTTGATGAAAAAATGATTACTTTCTCTTGTTTTTATGATTTTATCTTGTTGCCATTCCAAGGTCTAGGCCGGCAGAACCGAATCTATTGGTTTGGTTCGGTTGGTTTTTTTTTAATGTGGTTTTTCGTTAGATATTGGAAATTTTATGCAATCCTAAATCCCAAACCATAACCCGTTTACATGAGACATTACAATGATTTCTTTATTTGGTAAATTAAAGTTTATGTTCTTTAAAATGATTTTAGAAAAATGAAAATGAAACCGAACTGGGTGAAAAGTTTGGTTCGGTTCTGGCATTCAGGGTTCAAATGGTGAAATCGTGACTAATAATAGAATGTTAAAATGAATCATGACTAATATATTCTCGAAATAGGCTCCAAAATATATTATGTTCGTTAAAAATAATAATTTTATTTATAAATCATCGTCAAACTTCACGTAGAAACCTAAGGTGTATGACTATAACGAAATACCTCACAATATTCGTGTCTACTTGCACATTCAGTGGCTTTGCCACAAGTTATGGAAACAAAACTCTAGCGGATCGCCCGCACGGGCATAATTCAATTGGTTCAGAGATGGTAGATTGGATACAAGAGTCTAGGTTCGACGCATTCGCTGTCATAGTATGGAAGTTGTTACTCTCAATTTTGGGATAGCTCCTTGGGATATCAGGTAAAGGCTTCTTATCTCTGGGCCGCTGAGTAACCATGATTTAGCATCCTCATAAATTGTCGAGTTGGGGTGTGATAGCCCTGGAGACAAGAAATTTTGCTTTTTTAGGTACAAAACTCTAGCGGGTCGATCTATGTCCACCAATTTCAGCAATTATATGAGCGTTAAGAGTGATGCCCTAGAAAATTGGTAACACTACCCACCTTTTTAATTAAATAATCATTTAAATAAAAAAAAGTTTTAATTAAGATTTAAATAAGAAAAATCAGCGAGAGAACAAATATTCGTTAAAAAACTCGACGAGATTCTAAGAGAAAACAACAGATTAATGATTAATGCGTCTCTGGTTAAAAACTACACGTGTGAGGATGAGGTCGAAGCAGCCACAGAAATATTTGGTCAATTTTTTTGTCGTCTTCTTCATCTTGATCAGCAGAAAAAACCCTAAAAAGCTCAGTCCATCTTCTCTCTAACCTTCCCTATAAATAGAGACTCATTTTTAAGCTCTCACTTAACAGTCTCTACTTTCGGTTTCTGCTCAGGCACTTCATCAAATCTCTAGGGTTTCTGAAGTCCAAGAAATGGCAATTTTCTCTGCGTTTTTTACTTGTTTTTCTCTCTCGTCGTCTTCTAGGGTTTCAGAGGAAAGTTCAGAGTCCGCGAAGAAAGACGTTTCCATGAAGAAATCGAACGAAAAATCGAGGGCTCCTGTTATTACTTCTTATTTCCCAACAAATGCGAATCTCTCTCAGCTGTAATAAGATCCAGAATAGTCCCAAGTGTTCAAGAATCGATCACTTTTCATTAGTGAAATATCAGTCTGCTTCGCATAGAAGATCATCGTATATTAGTTCTTAGACTCGTGAACTTCTCGGTTTTGAACGCTAATCGATTTGAGAATGTTCGATCGCACAACTAAGAATTGCACCTTCGATATTTTTCTTGTTTTTCGGATTAATATTTGTGCATTCCATCGTTGCTCTTTACATAATATTTTGCCCATTTTATGCTAAAACTTGCGTAAATTTAATCTTAAAGTTAGCCTAAAAATCATTCCGATAATATATGCTAAAATTAATAAATTTTTAACCTATTTTTTCAAAGTTTAAAGCTATTTAATTTTTAACCCCATTTTGTATGTATAATTTATCAAAATTAATAATCATAAATAAAATTATAAGATGGTTGCAATAAAATAAATTATTTACATATTCAAGAAATATATTTTGAGACATTTGGGCCCCATGACGGCCTAATTTCGAACTTGTTACCAAAAGACAGAATCCCCGGCCCCGAGGGCCCCCACACCATGTCTCGACAGGCTGTGAGGGGGTAAGTTACGTCAGCAGTCGAGGGATGTGAGGCCTAATTTCGAACTGGTCCTTCGAGGAAGACGTTTGGTAGTATTCTGAAGAATAAGAAGAAGAAGAAGGGACTTGGCTGATTAGGGCTCGTGGATAAAGAAAATTGGAGAACCAAAAGGCAGATCTTTTGAAATATCTACGCAACCCGTGTGCGAAATCGATGTACGTGAAGCCAAACCGAGCAATGTAGCCACTTTGCCATTCAAAATCGTCTAGAAACGTCCAAACATAGTATCCCTTCACTTTCACTCCTTCCCTGCATTACAATAATTGCATAAATCAATTTTAACGACTAAGTATTTCGGTCAATAATATGTTATTCGTGACGAATCGATCACACTAACACAGTGTTGTTTGTCATGATCGAATGATGTGACGTGAGACTATCAACCTTGCAAGGGCAGGTTGGGGAGCAACATCTAGAAATTTGACAATAAGAATAACAATGCATGTAACGTCATTTGATGATCCCAATACAATATTATACTTTTTGGACCTGAGCCACCCTCAAAGGATTTGTTATTAGGTTTACAGTTCAAAACGCATAAACATATGTCAGACTGTAAACCTAAAAACAAATTCGTGAAGGTGATTTTAGTCTAAAACAGACAATATTATACTAGAATCACCAAAAAACATTACAGTGACTTGACTTTAAGTAGATAATATTGTACTACTCAGCAGAGATACATGAGAGATTGGGTATCTACTCAAGACCTAATGCAAATACAATAATATATGTATTTTCTAGTAGAAAGCTAGGAAATATGTTAAGTGAAGCTTACTTAATTGCTTGCAAAAGGAAACGCAGATGTTGGCTGAGGAACTGTATCCTTTGCGTATCATTTAGAGCTACTTCAATGGGCAATGATCTGATGTTTGGATCTCCAACTCCTGCAACAGAAGAAACCCTTTATAGGTTAACCAAAGTAAAGTTGCAGAATCCAAATTTAGGGTTTTTTGTACCGTTCTCAGTGACATATATTACAGGATCCTTGTATTTCTTCTCTATGTATTTCAGCAGCTTCTTAAGCCCTCTTGGATAAACATACAGCCAAGCTAGACACGTCTGTAATACCATTCCACAAACCCTAGTTACAGTTACAGAGAGAGAGAGGGGGAGAGAGAGAGAGAGAGAGAGAGAGAGAGAGAGAGAATTACCTTTTCACCGATGGGGATGCCGTCTTTTTCAGCTAAACGATTAAGGAAGTTTAAATGACGAGAAATGGAAGAGCATATTGAGTAATTAGGAAGCTAAAACAGGCTTACTGGTGAGATTAACATGGCTGTCTGTTGTGTAACTGAAGTTGAAAGTTGGAACTGAAGAAGAGGACTCAGCATATCTTGCAGTATAGTAATTAACCCCAAAGAAATCGATGGATCCTTTCACCATCTTTGATTCTGCTTCTGTGAAATTTGGCAGTCTTCTCCCCACCAGTGTTCTCATCGTTTCTGGGTACTCTCCGTACGTTATTGGATTGGCTATCCTGCAATTTTTCTACGTTAAAATCAAACAAAACCCTACCAACAAAATGGATAAGCCAAATTTAACTTATTTCAGTACAATATTGCTTATTTTGAGTTGTAGTTTGTATAAATTTTTGTTGCTGGGTTAACCAAACTTTTGAGAAACGTGCAATGTTTTAAAAAAAAATGCAGTAGGACACAAGATTTATATGAAGATACAAGATCTGAGTTTTTTAATTTACATTAATTTATAGAGAAACAAAGACCTAAATCAATTTCTGACATGAATTCACAAATTTTGACTTAAATTAGAATTCGAGTCCTACCAACTCTAACGCAGACTGATAAACGTGCTTCAAGAACAGTGTGGGTTTACTAATGAACAAGTCGTGATTTTAACTAACAAAAATATTGTATCATATCCCATATAAAAGTACTAATTTTGTAGTATTGATTTCATATATGATAACTTACCATCCTATATTAAAATCAAGAGCTCTAATGGCAGCCTTCTTGCAATCATCTGTCTTCCACTTGGGTACCATCCAGAACGAGGTTAAAATTATTCCAATTTCTCCATTTTGAGAAGCCTACCAGTGAAATAATTAGTAAAATCGAAATTTATATGATTATATACATTAATTTCTGCTAAACTATACCTTATACTTGTCTCTGTATAGTTTTACTGCAGCTGCATGAGAGAGAAGTATGTTATGGGTCACGATGTAGGGTTCAGTACCCGAGTTTCCGACCGGGCAATTTCCGATGAACTTTGAACACCGGCCCGGAGCCTCTACTCCGGTTGCGTATCCGAAATGGCTGAAAGTGTTTGCTTCGTTTATGGTAATCCAATTCTTAACTCGGTCTCCGAATTCCCGGAAGCAAAAATCAACGTAATCCGAAAAATCCCCTCTTAATACAAACAAAAAATACACGATTAATTCGCTTAACTAGTGAAAAATATAAGTAGAATTTTTTTAAAATTTGCGGTCGGCTTACACGACATTAGGGCTCAAGAACCCTAGATATTCGTCTTCGAGAGCTTGCGGAAAATCCCAATGAAACAATGTGACCAAAGGTCGAATACCTCGCAATTAACGTCAAAATTCAAATAAGTTTTCATGCATTAAAAACGAATCAGTATAAAGTTTATTCTATAATATTATTGTCACGCTAATTATTTACGCAAATAAATATAATTTATATTAAACAGAAGAATTATATTGAAAATGAAAATGATAATTTAATAATTACCATGAAAAATTAGCTCATCGATTACACTGTTGTAGAACTGAACGCCCCTACCATTGACTCCTCCGCTGACTCTTCCTTCTACAAAATTGCCAGGAAATCACGGTTTAATTAATAAATATTAAAATTAAGAGTTAATTATGAAAAAATAATTAAAAAGAAAAAGAAAAATTACGTGGCAAAATTCTAGCCCAGGAGAAGGACAATCGAAAGGAGTCTAACCCCACCTCCTTCATCAGAGCTATGTCCCCCTGTCACGTTCTTATAATTAATAAATAATTTATTTAATTAAAGATATTAATTTTATTTCAACGCAGTCGTACTCTGAATCGATGGTAGAAGTCGTTTGCCACGTCTGCATTACTTTGGTCTGCAATTTTATCTGTCACGCTCACCCACCACATTATTTATTATCAAAATATAGTCTTTGAATCATATAATAACCAACTTTAGGTTTAAAATAATTTTGATTATCCAATTAAATTATTAAATTGGGGGAAGAGGAAAAAACCGAAAAACGATTCGGATGAGAATTTTATTTATAAATCACTTAATTGCTACTCTACTATACATTTTGGACCAAACCCAGCCCGGTTCAAACAAGTTTTGCCGGTTATCTAATGAGTTATGGTTCCAAAACTTTAAAAAAAATTGGGATTCGCCTTTAAACTGTGAAAAATAAACCGAATTGTGAATTGAAAAATAAACCAAATCCAATTAGAATCGATTTCAATTTTGATTAAAAGTATAGTCCAAATCCAAACCGGCCAAACCCGACGCAAGTAAAATATAAAAAATATGGGTCCATCCCAAGCTGAAAAATTCATGGTTACTCTTCACATAGATTCGTCTATTGCGCATATTTTTATGATTAATGTTAATTATACTTTGTTAATATATCATCTTATTATATATTTTGACAATTCGAGTTGTGATTTGTTTATACAAAATAAATTTAATATATTATAATTAAATTATCCAAATCGGCCTGAATTTGAAAACCCGACCTAAATAAAAAAAATTAATTTTTATAAAATTTGAAACCAAACTAGAAACAACCCGTGAAAAATATGGCTCAATTCCAAGCTCAAATTCTACGGTACATTTTTATGAGTAGTGCTATCGATATTTTTTAGCATGTTTATATATACTAATTGAATGTATTGCAATTAAAATAATTATTTATTATAATTATTACATGAATTATAACTCCCAACAAGAGAGAAGTTACTGTGAAAGAGTATGATTAGAATGTAGTTTACTCCATTTTGATTGGTTTAACCTAAACTAAATTTAATTATAAAGAAATTAATTTTTACCCTGTTAAATACGCAATTTAACTGTGTGTGTGTGAGAGAGAGACCTGGATATTGGTCAATGAAGGTGTCCCATATATTTCGACCTCTGTCAATTTCACGGGATCCACCTTCGTACTGAGCAAAAAAATGAATCCAAATGGAGCAATTATCATGGTGAGAGAGGGTACTATTACGAGCAAAAAAAAATGAAGATCTGCAAACGAAGTACCTGATAAGCACTGGACGAAGCTCCGAACACGAAACCCGCCGGAAAGTTCCTCCGATCAAGAGCTCCGACGTTACCCAGAAAAAAGGTTAGAAAGGACAGACAGAAGAAGATGGGGTTCATGATTTCGAATAGCTCACATCCATGCAATGATCTTTCAATTGATTTTTGAAGATCTCATTCGTATATTTAATATTGCCAAGTGGATCTCTCTCTCTCTCTCTCTCTTCTTCTTCTTCTTACTCTCTCCTTTTCTTCGCCATTTTTGTCACCCACCTTGTCGGTAGAAACTGTTAATCTGATCACATTTTCACCAACTCCTTAAAAATCTGCAGTGAAACTATCAATGCCATTGATGACCGGTAGCTTGAGCTTATGTTCAAAACCCTCAGTCGTTTTTCTTCTGGGACAGTGCAACAACCTTTGAAAATCGAAGTTACAGAAATCCTTCGATTTTCACTGTCTATTTTGGGTCAATTTAATTAAAGATTTCACTTTTTAGACACTTGATTTTGCACACAAAACGACTGATGATGACCAAGGCAAATTTGGCTAAAATATCTGATAAAAATAACTTATTCAATAAAATTAAATTTTAAAAAGAGAACATGCAAGATGAGGTTGTCTGCAAACATGGGAGACTGCAATTATCATTTTTTTCTTGACAGTTGAATTATATATGAATTAATTAGAATTCTGGGTTATTAAATTTTAATCACGTTTAAGGCGAGATATTATTCATTTATTGAACGTGCAGCACAAGTGCACAACCACCGCCAGCCGGCAAGGTAGGTAGATAAGAGAGTAGGGTTGGTGAAGGGCATGATTGGTGGGTCTCCATCTCAAAGTAAATATATATAATAAATTGAATAAGTTCTATTTATAATTTATTTTAGGGTAAAAGTAAATTCGATAGATAAATAGTTAAAAAATCTGAATTAAAAAAAACTCCTTTATAACTTTTGGGCATTCGGTGGCGACGACGACGGCAGCACCTTATTCAAGACCGGCGAATGAGAGCTAGTTCGACCAAGCCATATCAAGCTCATTGAAAAGAGAAAAAAACATGTAATAAATCTAAGATCTGAAATATCTTGAGATATCATTTATTCAACCATGGAGAGAACGCAGAGAAGAAGTTTATTCCAGGTAAATACAGCAAAAGAGGAGAGGAAAAGCCTCTCCATTTCTTTCTTCACACAGAAGAAGACCCAGAATCTACTTCAGGAGGAACATCTTGAACCAGTAGGCAGAATATCGAAGGTGTCTGGTTAAGTTTTTGGAGAAATTAACGAAAGTAAGCCCGAATCCCACTGTATAACCAGCGTTCCATTCGAAATCATCCATGAAAGACCACGCATAGTACGCTTTAACCTTCACTCCCTCCCTGCAAAAGAAAACATTGAAATATTCTTCAGTCAGATCTTCTGTCTAGGTCAACGACGACGACGACGTTACTTGATAGCTTCGAGGAGATAGAATAAGTGGAGATGGTGGAATTTTATTCTGAGTCCATCTCGGAGGTTATCTATGAGCGGTTCAGTGTCGTTTCTCGTAAAAGCTAATCCTGTAATTAGAGACAGATAAATTATTAGATCGGAAAATAAAGTATTCTCGCCGGAAAATAAAAGCCAAACCTACCATTTTCTGAAATGTAAATTATGGGGTCTTGGTAATATTTCTTTATGTAGAGCAATAGATATTTTATGCCCTTTGGATAGATGTATAGCCAATTCAACTCCGTCTGCACGTGAACATTCACATCGCCCATTAACTTCTAGAGAGAGAGAGAGGGGAGAGAGAGAGAGAGAGTACCGGTGTACCGATAGGAACTCCATTTTTCACAGCTGTTTCGAGAAAACGAAAGCCAAAATGATTAATAATAATGAAACAACGTTAAAATATTTTCATGAATTAAGAGTTAGGGTTAAGAATAGACTAGTTTCAGAGAGATCTCTGTCGGTAATGTAGGAGACGTTAACTCCGTTGGCCGGAGGAGCATCCTGAGCATAATTTGCAGTGTAGTAATTCACGGCCAAATAATCAATAGACCCTTTCACAGCCTCCGATTGAGCCGCCGTAAATTTCGGCAGTCGATTTCCGACTCTCACTTTAATGCTCTCTGGATAATCTCCGTACGTGATTGGATGGGCGTACCTGATTCAGTTGAGTCATCAGCAGTTTGATCATTGATATTACATTCAAAGTAAACGTGGATTTTATTTTACTATCATTATCAATAAATATTCTACACTTTAGTAATATTTTCTACCTAACATTTTAAATTTTTAGTAGCAAGAACTTAAAATAATTATTGGCCGACACCTTATTTTAAAATTTAAGTTAATTAACACTCGTTTTTATATTTAATTTTAATTTTTGAATTATTACGTATTCTCGATTAGTATGATTGAAAAATGTAAGAGACGTTAACTCCGTTGGCCGGAGGAGCATCCTGAGCATAATTTGCTTACTTTGAATTGTTTTTATTTTTATTTTTAATATAATAAATGATATAATTAAAAGTTTAAGATGTCACATGAAAACAACAGTAAATTAAAAATATTTAAATATTTACCATCCAAACATGAAATCAATTGCTCTATAAGCAGCAATCTGGCTTGCAGAGTTGTTATATTTCGGGACGAACCAGTGACAAACTATGGTTATTCCGATGATTCCCTTCTGGTAAGGCTGTGGAGAAAGATACCGATGATAAAAATGAACGTAGAAAAAAATTAATTTTTGTTTCAATACCTTATACTTCTTTCTGTACAAATTCACGGCAGCAGCATGAGCAAGAAGCACGTTGTGGGTAACAATATAGGGTTCGGTGGCGGAATTGCCGGCGGGGCAAGTGCCGGAGTAGTTAGAGCACCGGCCAGGTGCAAAGATTCCATAGGTGTAGCCATTAATGGCGAGCCCATTTGGTTCGTTTACTGTGATCCAGTGTTTTACTCGATCACCAAACGTTTTAAAGCAAAAGTCTGCGTAGTCTCGGAAATCGTCGCTGTCCGACAATAATGAAATTTTTTACGTGAATTTATCTGTACTGGTGTTGTATTTTCATGGAAATTAGGGTTTTGATTTTAGGACGACGATGACTTACGCGAACTTAGGGCTTAAGGGACCGCCATAATCGTATTCAAGAGCTTGTGGGGGATCATAGTGGAGTAATGTAACAAAGGGTATGATTCCTGCTCATGCTAGAAAAAAAGTTAGAAAGAGAGAGAGAGGAGAGAGAGAGAGAGAGAGAGAGAGAGAGAGAGAGAGAGAGAGGGAGAGATGGAGAGAGAGAGATTAACCATTGTTGAGAAGCTCGTTGATGAGATTATTGTAGAATTGAACGCCTAATGGGTTAATTCCTCCACTAATTTTTCCCTCTGCAATATCAAAAAACAGTTTTAAAATCAAGTTTTTCGAATCTCATTTAGGTCAACTAAAAGATTCATCTTCTGTAAAGAGTTCTTAAAAATCTGAAAATGGTAGCTAGAAAGCTTACTGGGGAGCACTCTAGTCCAAGAAATCGAGAATCTGAATGAATCTAGACCAATTTTTTTCATCAATTTGATATCATCCTGAAACAAACTCGCAAAACGAGGAAGAAGACGATGTAAGTTTCATAAATTGCCAAAAAAACAAAGAACAAATTCATAATCCGCCATTTTCAAACCTTGTAACGATGATAAAAATCGTCTGCGACATCTCCATTGCTCCCATCCCATATTTTCTCTGAAAAAAACGGAAACTTCTGAATCTCTGATAGCTTTTGTTTAAAGATTCATCAAACATTGTACTGAAAAACGACAAAGCTTTTAATGTTCTTCATGTCAGTTGCTGTTAAAGCATCTACAGGAAAGCCCTGACTTTCATAATCCCGTGACCATGAATTTTAGAAAAGCCCTCGGATCCATATCAGGTATCCATATTATCGACTGAACACAATTTTGGCTGACAAGTTTAAGAACAGAAAGAAGAAAGAGGAGAGAGAGAGAGAGAGAGAGAGAGAGAGAGAGAGAGAGAGAGGAGACCTGGATATTTCTTGGTGAAAATATCCCACGTAGAAGGACCTCTACCGTCGAGATGAGCTGCCCCTTCAGACTGTCCAAAAAATAGGTTTAGAAACAGATTGCAAAATCCAGAAAAAAATGGTTCTTTTCCAGTGTACGGACATTTCAAGACTGAAGAACAGGAAAGAACTCCTACTTGATAAGCAGCTGAGCCGGCACCGAAAATAAAACCGGCCGGAAAAAGACTCCGGTTAAATGGCATTGAGTACGGAGTCGGCTTCACCGCGTAATTCCGAGCAAATAAGCAAAACAAGGCCAGAACCAGAAGCCATAGAGAAAATAGTCGAAACGCCATTAATGTACTGCTTTACTTCTCAACACTACGACTCCATGCCTCTCCTATTTATAGAAAACTTTCATAAAAACTAATTAATTTTCATCAACTCTCTAAATTTCTCCCTAAATTGAAAATAATACAACCAATCATTTGCAATTCTTTGACATAATCCTTTAAGCTAATCAGTGTATTATTTGTTCTTAACTTAATTTTTAACGTGTTGAGTTTTGATTGATCTGATTAAAGTATTTTTAACGTATTATAATTAAAATAATTATTTATAATATTTATTACAACAATCACAAAATAAATTAAAAAAATATATTAATAAGATAATCATAACATTACATTTTATTCTGTAACGAATTAACAATAAATCGATCAATTTTTTAGTACCCATCTACGTATAATTGTACACTATATTCATATGGACTATCACGTTTATGCTACAAAAAATTTGTAGTTTGTATTAATTAGACATCAAATATTATGTATATACTGCATTCTATTATTATTTTTATATATTATTTATCACATAGTTTTGTATTATGTTCCAACAAATGATAGGAAGTGACGTGTATCCGCCAAGTTTTTTCTTTTATGAAAATTAAATTGAGACAAAAAATCTACGAATTTCAGTTTCATATCATAAAACAATTTATTATTAAATTCGTGCCATGACGTGTAACTATTTATTGAATAAATAATATTTAATTAATTATATATGAAAACTGTATCAATCGACAAATGCCAAGGCGAAGCATAAGTTCAAGGTATAAATGGCACATACAATGTCACAACTTAAAAAAACTATGGAAAATACGAGCGAATTATACGATTGTCTACAGCTAAAACTTTTATCGAGGGAAGTGAAAAATTACTTGAATTACTCAAATCCGCAGGAGTTTTACCTTTAAACGATCAAATGATTGGTGTCGCTTTTAAACTATTGAAAAAAATATTGCATATTGCAAGGATATAAACAATATCGCATAAGGTCGCTACAATAATAAGTGTTAGGACCACTCGGTCATTGTCCATCAACTACTCAAATCGTTAAGATATTTTTGCTTGATAAACTAGGCACTTATAGGAGTGTGCATAATCGAAATGGATCACAACCGACACATTTGGTCTGATTCTGTACGATTATAGACATTTATTAATTTCTTAAGAGTCTTGCTAACTGAGACACTTCGGTCCTGATCCAAAATATTTGATCTGATCTTATTTTTTTTTAAAACCATATCGGATCGGTAATTAATTTTATGTTTATCTCAGTTAGGTTAACATCAAGAATTAAGTGAAATAAATGGAGAAATAACTATAACTAGTGAAGCTTTTCCCTCTCAAATAAACAAAAGAACAATGATGGAGACTTGAGAAAATAATTGAGATGTGCCCACCTTATGAATACAGATATTTTCTATCATGGATTCTCTTTTTGATCGTTTTTTATCTCGGTGTTTTTTTACTCGTTTCCGGTAATATGGTTGCTCTTCAATATTATAATCGATCGAACGACAACTCGATTTTACGCGAATTCAACCACGACACAAGCTTCTCCCTTGAATTTCACCAACCGGAACCAACTTCCGCCGTAGCTTAAATCCGGATTTTCCGACCAGGCAAAAAACTAAATTTTTCGTGGTAGAAATTGAGTTTTTTTTTTTTCAAGACAATTTGTTTTGTTTTTTTGGGTGAAATTCAACTACCACGTGTGTTTTTGTCTGAGAAATCTAGTCACGTGCAGACCTATATCTTTATTTATTTGTTTGGATGAAATAAGGAAACAAAATTTGACTAGTTGTTTGATGAATTAATGAGTATAGATTGGTTGGAATGCATAAATTCTTTGCAATATATCCCATGGTTCTTGCTCGTCCAAATCGATGAATGGATCGATCGTTCTTGATTCGATCAACCAGTTATCCGGATCGCAAATTAACGAGTTGCTACTTGCTAGAATAATTGCAACGTGGAATCTGTTGCTCTTTCTTTCTTTGTATATTTATACCCGAATAAAATGAGATTTATATTACGCGTGAAATAAGCCATTTGGGGCATCAAAATATAATAGTATAGCTATAGAAATTAGACGTGTTAGTTGTCGAATAAGGAAACTCCGGCTCCGATTCAAACTCCGGCAAGAAAACCGCTCAGGGTATGGAAACTCCGGCCAACGCTGCAATATAAAGAGCCATAGCATTATAGGAATTTTTTTTAAAATTTTTAATTATTTATTATTGTATAAATAATTACACGCGTTTAAGTACGAATCAGTTTCATTTTATAATTAGTTTTTAATATTAAAATTATTTCATTTCTATTTGAACAAAATTAAAAAACAATGTATTTATAATGGTGGCGATATTAGCAGTAAATAAGGAGAGTGTTTGGCTGGCGTTTTGGACTTATCTCCGGGTGGAAGAGTCTTATCGGATTCGTGGAAATTAATTCCGAATTAACAACCACGTGGAATTATTTGATTGGCTGACAGGAAGTTAGAACACTTACTAAATTATTATACGAGACACTGCAATCTCAAATTGGTCCAAATATTGGGTTAATTAGATTAATTAATTTATGTGTAACTCCCTTGTATAATTTTGATCCGATCATCTTTCCCAAAATAACCAAACTATTTGTCTTTGGTCCCATGCAAACTTTTTGATTTATCGAAATATGGTAGCATATATTATCGGTAATTAAAACGTGGATGCTACAATTATTATATCTGCTATGTTATTATCCAAGAGATTCTTCATATTGTTAAAGGACAAGGAGAAAAATGGTACAAAATTTGGTAGATGAAGATAAATTGAAAAAAAAAAAGAAGATTACGAATTGAATAAACGACACCAACATCGTCGAGAATGATAATGACCGATCAAAAACAAAGAGACGATTACATCTTTGGTACCACTTGAGTAAAAAAGAAAGGAAAAATTGAAAGAACGGAAAAGGCACAAGGAAGAAAAATAGTATCGAAGAGCTCTATCTAATGTTCAAAACCCTAATCGTGCAAAAGTGGAGACTGGTTCCAATGACGTTCAAAACCGACCTCAAATCGAATGGTTCGATCCAAATCGCGGGTATTGGTATTTGCCCTCTACCAAATATATTAGATCACCTATGAATTTTTATTAAAATTAAAAATATCAAATTTACATTTTATTTTTACACTAAATTTTACCTAATTTATTGATAAAATAGTTAAGATAAATTATAAAAAAACATTAATGATGTCATTCATCCACGTCATAAATTAAAATTAGAGCAAAAAAATAGATGATAAACCTATTTTTACTTTGATATAAAAAATTAAAATACAAAAAATGAAACCCATTTTGGAAAAAATATAATGTAATTTAATTATCATAATTCATCGAAAATTATTTATTCAACGGCTAGATATCTAGGTTAAATTAACTATGTTAAACGAAGGAATTTCTTAAACCAATCGGCTGATTTCTTTGGATATCTCTTCAGTCCATCTTTGTAGTCTACGTAGACAATCCCGAACCGAACCGTATAGCCATCGACCCATTCGAAGTTGTCCATCAAAGACCATGCAAAGTATCCCTTCACGTTCACCCCCTTCCTGCAAATATTGTTCCCATAATCTCATACTTTGTTATTTTCTATTGATTTTCTCTTAATTTGTTCGGTTTGGTCCGAGAACGTGTTTAAAAAACTCACGTTATGGCACTTTGAACGTAGGCGAGATGACGGTTGAAGTAGTCGATTCTAATGTCGTCTTCTAATGACATCGAATCATTATTAAATTCATCGACTCCTGCAAGAACGGAAGAATATTTGATTTACAATATAATGTAGATATCGAATAAAAGAGTTTCGATCAAACCATTTTCGGTTATGTAGATCACTGGATCGTTGAACTTGTTCTTCGTGTAGAGTAGAAGATCTTGAATTCCCTCGGGATATATGTATAACCAATCGGAAGCTGCCTGAAATACTCGTTCAATCAAACATGTGAATTCGATTTCTAATTCTTCAAATAAATTTTCTATCGATTTCCTTTCTATAAAAAGTTAGAAATCGGATAGAAATCTTCGCGGAGATTTGAGAAAAAATTAAATTACCCGAAAACTCAAAATATGATATAAATTCATTCTAGATTTAACGAATAAATTAACAAATTATGGTCTAAATTACACGTTTATCAGGAAAAAATGTACCTTGGGGCCGATTGGAATCCCACTCCTCTCATCTGTATTAGATAGAAGAATAAAATAATTAAAAGGGTGATTAGGAATAGGATTAAGCAATGGGAAAGAGTGATTAGAAGAGGTTAATTACTCGTAATAGAAGAACAAGAATCAGTGAAATAAGAAGGGTTTTGAGTTTGGCAAGGAGCATTAGCTGCATAATTTGAAGTGTAATAGTTCAACCCAATGAAGTCAAAAGACCCTTTGACAATGGCCGATTCGTCCACCGAGAACCGGGGCAGCCGGAATCCGACCAAGTTGACCATTTCCGGTGGGTATGAACCGGAGCTCAGTGGCTCCATAAACCTAGAAAGTTTTTCGAATGAAGTGGTAACATTATTGCTATTGTTTCTGCATTTAAAACGTGACAACTAACCAAATTGATGTAACATAAATGTCTCACCAATTATACATAAAAGCAATGGCACGAGATGCTGCAAAGTTGTCTTCGTTTGATTGGGACAATGGTATTATCCATGGAGAGTTTAGTGTTAGCCCAATTTTCCCTCCTTGAATTGCCTGCCGACAAAGTCCATGCAACAAATAAAGTAAAATTCAAAATAAATTAATGAATGACCATATTATTTCAAATAAATATCAATTTATTTCTCTTAATAATAAGAATAATTACAACGATATCTTGAACTTTATTATAAATTTAACAGAAATTTCATCATTATAATTGATTTTAATGATGTTGGTCTATTTAGTTTATTA
>QAOC01007009.1:0-16511 GCA_003255005.1 Begonia fuchsioides
GGAGAGTGATAACTTATCATCTCTGTTCCCAAACGCCCATATAACATTGGGTCATTTAGAGTTTAAATCTCATCTTTTATTTGCTATTATGACGGTCATTGCTGTTCTTCCCACTGTTTGCCTACGGGACCTCAGTATTCTCAGCTACATCTCTGGTCAGTGAGTTCTTTCTGTCTTAGTTTCTCAAAAGAATATGTTTTTTTTTTCTCATCGAACTTTAAAATTAAAATTAAAATACAAATTGTTTTGTTTGTTCAGCTGGAGGAGTTATGGCTTCGGTTTTAGTGGTTTTGTGCTTGTTTTGGACTGGTTTGGTGGATGGAGTTGGGTTCCAGAGCCAAGGATCAGTCCTCAACCTCTCGTCTCTGCCTGTTTCCATTGGCCTCTACGGCTTTTGCTACTCGGGCCATGCTGTTTTTCCGAACATCTACACGTCGATGGCTAAACCAAGCCAATATCCTTCTGTCCTTCTAACCTGGTAGTATTACACTCTTTCAACCATCACCCATTTTTCATTTTTTCCTCATTTTCATCAAATAAGTTTTAGATTACACAACAGATCTTTAGATGAACTTTACTGTTCCGAAGTCTGTGAAATCGACCTGTTTGGATTTTTTTTCGCCATGACTAGTTGCATTTTAACGCTTAGAAAATCGATAGTAACAAACGTGATGAACAACTTGTGTTTGTTTTTGCAGCTTTGCGCTGTGTACTATGATGTATGCTGGAGCAGGTGTAATGGGATATTTGATGTTTGGAGAATCTACTTTGTCTCAGTTCACTCTTAACATGCCTCAGGATCTGGTCGCTTCCAAAATTGCTGTTTGGACCACTGTAACTTCTCATTCTCTCTTCGTTTTCACCATTTTCTTCTAAAACTTCTCTCTTTTTTACTTTTCATTTCATTCTCTCTTTTGCAGGTCGTCAACCCCTTCACCAAATATCCTGAATCATCTACTTATTTCCTGCAGAAAACATAATTTAAACATGATTTTAAGAGAATGATTCAAACACGAGAAGATTGTAACATTGTGTGAAAGTTTTGTGGATTTCTATGATGTCTGAGTTTGTTCCTTAATTAGCTGCACGTATGCGCTGACCATTTCTCCGGTCGCGATGAGTCTGGAGGAGTTGATACCATCCAACCATGCCAAGTCTCATTTCTACTCCATCCTCATCCGAACCGCTTTAGTCGTCTCCACCCTCTTCGTCGGACTCTCCATTCCATTCTTCGGTAATTCTTAAACCAAACAGCAATTAAGATCAGAACCGACATGTTCTCTTGGATTTTGTTCTTGTTTTCAAATCTTCAGCTTCTGTTCGTATCTTCAGGTTTGGTCATGTCTTTGATCGGATCACTTCTGACAATGCTTGTGGTATGTTTTCTTCTGCATTCTATCGATTTTCTTACCATTTTCATCTCGTTTTGCTGACGAATACGGTCAAAACAGACTTTGATTCTGCCTTGTGCATGTTTCTTGAGCATTTTGAAGGGAAAAGTAACACTCGTGCAGGTGATCATGATTTCTGTTCCTCCTCAAACTGTGTTTGCTTTCATGTAGTTGACCTCTTCTTTACTTGCAGGCTGTAATTTGTGCTGTAATCATAACGGTAGGCATGGTTTCATCGATCTTTGGTACATATTCTGCGGTCTCCAAAATTATTCAGAATTTAAGCAGTTGATCTTTGAAAGGAAGAATTGCTGCATTTTTTAGTTCCTTGGATTTTGTGTTTTCTAATTTTTACGACTCTGTGTTGTGTCGGATTGGGGCGATTCACCCACGTTACGATTTTGTTTGAGTTTTGTACTTTGATTTCTTTTATTTTCATCCAAATGATGCCAATATTTCCTCTTACCACATGATTCATTCCTCCACCATTCTCTTCTCCATTTTGAACCCAGAATAGTTTTATCTTCTGCAAGTCCAAAGTACTTTCGCATTTACTTTTTCATTTTAAATTCTTCAAGTATGAATTCAATTGGTTTAATCAAAATTTAACTAACAGATTATTCATTTTACTAATTATTATTGAGTATGTGTGCATGAAAAATAAAAATGTTAACTTAAGACTATCAATCAAGGTCTCTAGCCTAAAGCAGTTTCATTCACAATCCATCGATCTTAGTTCATCCAACAAATTCCCTTGCAATAACAGGACGTTGTGTTTACAATTTATACCAACAAATTCCCGTGTCCGTATGTTTATCTATTTCGGTCCCAAAACCCCAATCAAAATAGCTTGGAATTCAAACAATTCCACCTGCGAAAAATGATAGTAAGGTACAGTGTATGATTGATCACGGGGTAAATGCGATTAACTAGCCTCCATTAATCGACAATAATTTCCTTCAAACGCATGCATAAATTATGTGCAGCAGCACAAGCGCACACTATTATATTACGGGGATCAGTAATTTGATACGTTTTGTCACTAAATAGAGACGATAGACATAATTTTTTTGAGAAATCGCCGATCAACCCGTATCTGATAACTCAATAACTATGGAAATGCAATTAATAAACACATGCATGAGATTAGGAACACGAGTAAATTTTACAGTATACGATAAGAAATCACATTTATTCTTGAAAAACCAAGTTTATCCAGTCACTCAACCATCCCTTGCAAACAATCTTGCAACAAGCTGGTGGTAATAATAACGACAATCAGAAACAAAAATCATTATAAAGCAAGAATCATCCCAACTCCGGCGGAGCTGGGAACGGCGAACAGGAGGGCGGCGGAGCAACCGCTCATAGCTTCTTTCGCCAGTTGGTGTCGCCTTGGCAGTAGTCGGCGCAGGCGACGTCGCACGCATGCATGGTCGCATTTGGCACGTCCAAGCACTCCGACATGCATTTGTTGTAACACTCCTTGGTCGCCTCGCCGCTCTGGGCCTGCACCATCATCACCACCAGGGCGACGACCAAGGCCAGTTTTATGCTCTTTTTCAGACCCATTTTCTTTCCTTTTTTCTTTCTGTTTTGGATTCTACGATTGATGGATGAGAATGCGGGCGGAGTTCTGAATTTATAGCCGGCTTTCGCTCCTTTTTCGGTGAAATACGAGGTTGATAGAAACTTACTAAAAGTGTTCCTCTTCGTCTCCGGCGAAAACAGGTTATTTGACGGAGTCCACGGAGGCGCTGAAAATCTGTGGCTGCCTGCGTCCCCGGGACTTAGATTTCCACGCTAAATAAGGTAATTGTAATGAATAATTAATTTGTTATTTTTAATTAGGACTAATCGTTATGGATGGATTGAGGGGTTGAATTGAGCATATTTAAAAACATTTTTATTGGAGAAAGTCTACGTTTACTCGCTTAGTCTACATCCTTATTCTACACCCTGACGTGACGCTTACATGTAAATTCCACATAATTCAACATATGTTAAATTGAATTTGACGTTGTTGGCTATTTCCTATAATAACTCCGACACAATATGCTTATTTTTACATTCATGCCCAATCACGTCACATTAATCGCTATCTCCAGTAATCGCTGATATACTGGCAGCCGATCAGAAGTACTGTACTTTCAATCGGTAATTTATTATTTTAGTTAGATTATGTTGCCCAGTAGTTAAAAAATCTTGTGTTTTTTATCTTTAAACCTCGATTCGGGGTCCCCGTTTGAATCTGAAGATCCCCGAATCGGGGTTCGAAGTCCCTGTTTCATGAAAAATCGACGAACGAGGACTTCCAACCCCGATTCGGGGTCCCCGTTCTAATCCCAAGGGTCCCTGAATAAAGGTTGGAAGTCTATGTTTCATGAAAAGTCGACGAACGGGGACTTCCAATCCTGATTCGGGGACCCCGTTCTAATCGGAAGGGTCCCCAAATCGGGGTTCGAAGGCCCCGTTTCATGAAAAGTCGACGAACGAAGACTTCCAACCCCAATTCAGGGTCCCCGTTTTAATCTGAAGGGTCCCCGAATCGGGGTTCGAAGTCTCCGTTCGTTTGAAGTTCAATAAGCGGTCGACACCTTCTATCGGTCGACCCCTTTAAGAAGCGGCCGACCCCTTGTATGGTGCAAAACGCAGCCTTAATTTGAATTTAAACGCAGCACTGACTGCAAAAGAACCCTAAATTTTGACGGATACTCCAGACGCTCAACTCGATTCCATGCAAATATTCGGGAGATTATTTGGTACTATCATTTCACCTTGAACTTTTTGAAATTCTAGTTTGCTAGTTATTATCTGTTCTGGTCGTTAGTTTTTTCCAGCAAATATTCGCCTGATTAATTGATACTATCATTATTCCTCGGTCGTTTTTGAATTCTAGGTTTAGAAAATCCGATTTCCAACTTTTGTGGTTATAGTCTATTCTGTTCTTCAGATTCTTTCATGACTTCTAGTTCTAGAGCACGTCCAAAAAATAAGAAATCTAAGACTGTCACTCCCGATGACACACCGACTGACATTTTCATCTTTGATACTCACCTCTTTATCAATTTGGAGGCTAGAAACAACTACTATTATGAAGAGTTTTCTGTGGATTTTAGATCTCCAATGCACGAAAGAGTATATGTAGAGGACTTCGTTCACAGGTTCATTGTATTTTCAAAAACAGTTCAGTTTGACTAATTTCATTCAATGGGAATCAAAGAAATGTGTGAGAGAATTGACTTGTTAGGATTGTGTGAACTATCAGGTAGTTGCTGCACTCGAGCAATCAGGCTATTTTATGCCAATATGTATATTGGCGACAATGTCGAGCATTTGAAAACTTACGTATTTGGTAGAGAGTTTCTGATAACACCTGCAACCATCAATGCAATCATCGGGTTTCCTTTAGAGGACGATGCAGGTATACCGTATTACCACACATCTCGAGAGTGTGACTTTATCAAGACAGGCCAAGGATTGGAGTTCCTGAAGTTGGTCCATCGAAATGAAAATATTGAAGTATTTGTATAACCAAGTTCGAAGGACCTGAACACCAAAACCAAGGTAGTTCATAATATGATATCACACACAATACTACCCCGTGATGGACATAGAGATTTAGTAAGTCATATGGATCTGTACGTGATGGAGAAATTGTACAATGGGAGTAGGTTAAACCCGTGATACGTCATATTGAACCATATGAAGCATATCAACACGACAACAAACACAAGTATGAGGTATTCGACTTTGATTAAGATGATATTAGAACATTTTAATGTTCCAATACCAGCACATGGACTATAAGGAAGCAAAGACAATATGACTACTTTAACAAGTCACACTTACGTCAGATGAGGCTAGTTGAAAGTGACGGTGTCTGGCTCGCGAAGGCCAACCGATGCACAAGATTGGCATCGCAGGATATTGATATGGACGCATCATCTGCAGACAATTGTACTCCAATGCAGAAACTGGACATTCTTATTACGAATGTTCGGCAGTTGAACGACAGAGTTGAAGAGATGACGAGTGCACAAAGAGAGATCTGTCAGGGTATGAAAGAGTTGCGTCAGCATTACTTGTATGTTAGTGCTCAAGTGTTCAATTGGATGTCGGAGCACAAAGGTGAATCATCTGCAAATGCTGCTGCACAAGTTGTAGATGGTGCTTCACCCATTGCAGATGCTTCACCAGAGGGAGATGCTCCACTAGCTGGAGATGGTTCACAAGTGGCGACACATTAGAGTTATTATTGACAATTCGATGTGATAATTTTTCGTTCTACATATGTAATGAGCATTATACTTTTAGTTTTCGTCATGGTACGAATTTTTTTCTTTCTTTCTTTTAGTATTGGATTGGATATAAAAGATTTTCATGGAATGTTCTTTTAGTACTGGATTGGAACTCTTATGTACATACAGATATACATACAAATTTATATCTGTATGTATAATGTGTAAAAGAAAGAAAGAAAGAACATTCCATGAAGATATACATACAAATTTTTTTCTTTCTTTCATTAACATACAAATATTATGTACATACAAATTTATACACTATGGTTAGTGCAACCTTTACAACTGTAACAAATTGTGAACTCTCAACAATTACGCAACAACACAAAAAAACATAACCCTCAAAAAACACCTTCCAGCCTTCAAAGGGGTGGTTGACCTACTTCATTTGCTTGATGTGAAATTAATATTTGATCTGATGCCTGTTTAAAACACAAGTGATTAGAAAAATAAAATTTCCATAAAAGCATACAAAATTATAACTCACAGTGATTTCAGATTTGGAAAGCCTTTTTTTTTCTCGCTTTGGCTAAATTTTTTGACATTGCTTTGTTTTCTCTTGAAAGTCGGTCTACCTTTACCTCGAACTATAGAAGGAGTAAGAACGCGATTACATATGTTTGTTGGAGATTCTTCTTTTTCAGCTACCGTTGTTGTGCTAGTAAGCTCACTTGGTTGTAATCTTTCAATCAATTCTTTCGTCCAATTCATAACTTGCTCGGTCTTCATTTGACAACTACTTGCTAAATCTACTGCTTGATGAAACAAAGAACAAGTTCTATCAAAATGTTCGCTTTGTGGATTCATAAACCAATCTTAATAGCATATTTTTACTTTTGTATAAGATCTTGTCACATCTTTCCTCCATCTTCTAATAATGTATTCTGCAGGTATTGCCTTCACTTTATTACGAACTAATACTGTAATAGCATGCTTTCACAATATCTCTTTAAATTGAAACAAACGACAAGTGCATTCAATGTTGCCTCCATTTTGGTCGAATGTCACTTTAAACACGCACAATCGTTTACAAATTTCATTCGAATCTTCAGATATTGTATACAATCCCAAACATTCATCGAAAGCTATTATTTCACAATAAATTTTTCCAATAAGCTCAACTTGAAACTCTCGAAACTTGGTTTTCGTATAAACAGCTTGATATTGCTTCTCTATTTCATAATTTGTTATGCAAGGAACTCTCGCATTGAATGATTTGAAATCAAGGTGCTTTTCGTTTTCCACTCTGCTCCGCAAAGCATTCTCATATTGTTCCACAAATTGTTTCAACGTTGTCTTCGAATTGACGTAACCATCAAAGAAAGCATTCATGCTCTCACTTCGTTGAGTTGTAGACATTCCTGCCCAAAACATGTCTTTCACAAAGGCCGGTATCCAACGTTTTCTTTCATTATACAAATCGGTCAACCAACAATTGTTCTCAAGGTTATAACGCTCAATAAATATCTTCCATTTTTCTTCAAACTCTTCAATTGTCAAACTATCGTAAACAATATTTTGCAACATAAACTTTATTGAAGCATAGTGATGATAGCTTTTCAATTTTTCGGGTAGTTTTTCATGATGTGCCATAAACATCATCTGTGTCTTGCCTCGGGAAAAACTATCTCAATTGCTTTTTTCATTGCGTTGTCCTGATCTATAATGATAGCAAGTGGATGACGATTTTTCATACACAACAACCATGATTGGAATAACCAAGTAAATGTCGTTGTGTCCTCGTTTGATATCAAACCACACTCGAGCAGTACTGATTGACCATGGTGATTGACCTCAACAAAAGGAGCAAAAGGCATGTCGTACTTATTTGTCAGGTAAGTTGTATCAAAACTAACCACATCACCAAATTCTTCACAAGCAATCCTACTTCTTGCATCTGCCCAAAATACATTCTGTAATCGTCCATCATTGTCCAAATCTATAATGTAAAAGAAATTTGAATTTTCAGCTTGCATTTTCAAAAAGTATTGTTGAAGTGCAGCTGCATCTCCATCACCTAATTGCAACTGTCTTACTGTATGAAGATAATTATAACAGTCTTTCTCTTTGAATGAGACATGCTCATGGCCACTAGCCTCCACTACCATGAAAGTAAAGTTCTTCTGTGACCTAATTCCTGCACGGTCATTGATTTCCAACTTCCTTTTGACATATGAGTTCATTACTCTATTACGCTTAAAATATCGCAATTTCTGAGGACTTAAGTCATGATTATGGTCGAGTATGACAATAGTCACCCACCACGTCCCATCGAGAGATATAACAGCTCGAATCTTTGCTTTACAATCCGTTCGTGCAATTGGATGCATTCTTAGAGTATTTTTGGATTTTGATTGTGGGATGCCTGAACGAGCACATGCATAAGTGATGCATCTGACATTTCCATCATCTCCTTTGACGGAACTTCTGGTCAATATAGGAAATCCAACGAAATTTCCATACTTCACATAAAAATTCAGCATTTCATCCCTAGTCTGAAAAATCATACCAACTTGAGGCTTTTGAATCTCATCTGTCAATATACTATTCAACTTATCCTCGTCACTAGTATTCTTATTCTTTTCATGTTACAGCTGAACTATATATGATTCTTCAATTTCTTCCAAGTGCTCTAATGTATTAGATTTCATGTCAACTGTATCTTTTTTTATATCTTGGCGATTTAAATCCTGCTGCAGGAAGTTAACAGAGTTAATAAATAAAACCAAAATCACCAGATCACTAAACATTTCAAACCTCAACATGTGAAATTTGTTATTGTCGTTGGTGCTGCGTTTTGCACCATACAAGGGGTCGAGCGCTTCTTACAGGGTCGACCGATAGAAGGTGTCAACTGCTTATTGAACTTCAAACGAATGAAGACTTCGAACTTTGATTCGGGGACCCTTTGGATTAGAACGGGGACCCCGAATCGGGTTGGAAGTCCCCGTTCGTCGACTTTTCATGAAACGGAGACTTCGAACACCAATTCGGGGACCCTTCCGATTAGAACGGGGTCCCCGAATCGGGGTTGAAAGTCCTCATTCGTCGTCTTTTCATGAAACAGAGACTTCCAACCCTGATTCGGGGTCCACGAATCGGGGTTGGAAGTCCCCGTTCCTCGATTTTTCATGAAACAGGGACTTCGAACCCCGATTCGGGGACCTTGAGATTCAAACGGGGACCCCGAATCGGGGTTGAAAGATAAAAAAACACAAGATTTTTTAACTACTGAGCAACATAATGTAACTAAAATAATAAATTACCGATTGAAAGTACAGTACTTCTGATCGGCTGTCGGTATATCAACGATTACTGGAGATAGCGATTAATGTGACGTGATTGGGCGAGAAGGTAAAAATAAGCGTATTGTTTCAGGGTTATTATAGGAAATAGCCAACAGCATCAAATTCAATTTAACATATGTTGAATTAGGTGGAATTTACATGTAAGCGTTACGTCATGGTGTAGAATAAAAATGTAGGCTAAGTGAGTAAACGTAGACTTTCTCTTTTTATCGAATCCAAATGGTTTAAAAAATGTGCTCGAAGATTACTAATCCTGTGTTGATATATTTGTATAAAACACATTATATGATTTAATTATTGTTCTAATTGAAATATGGGTTAAATTTTAATCACTATGTTTTCCACAGTTGAATTTTTGTATAACATTCAAAACACATTGACTGTATAAAAGTCAAGCTCAATTTTTGTTCGTGTTAAACGTGTCATCGTCTTATTGGTACATGTTTTATTTTTATAACTTATATGATATATTACCATAATTTTGGTCGGATGATTTTTTATTATATCCCAAATTAGTTTTAACAAATTTATGCTAAAATTCATGATTTCAACTAACTTTATGCAGTTCGATGCCCATTATTTTGATTCTGTTGACTGGAATTCCAACTTTTGTTTATGTTATCGACAGTCCATTGATGAACGGCTGTAGATTGATCTTCGTGAGTTGGGTGGGTTCTTTGCGTAGATCAAGTGTTCATTTCAAGAACAACGTAAGTAAACAAACTGTATTTATTATTGGAAAACCAAACATGGTCAGCCGCTCGAATCATTCACTGCAGCAAAGCTTGCAAGAACTCGGTGGAGGTAAACGAAACAGAAAAAAAAAAAAACAAGAATCCCGACTCATGGCGGTAAGAACAACAGGTCCGGCCCGGAGAAGTTAACTGCTCCGGCGTTAGCGCTTTAAAAAGGAATCGTGGTCTTTACAGTAGCCGCTGCAGGCCGTTTTACAAGCCTCCACAGTGGCCAAGGGCGCTCCGACGCAGGCCGGCATGCATCTGTTGTAGCACGCGTTGTAGTCTGCTTCTCCCATCTCTGCTTGCAGCGCCATCACCACGACGGCGATGAGGATGGCCAGCTTCACGTTCTTCGTCAAACCCATATTTTGCTTTTGATTGCTTACTTTTGAGCTCTGTGTTTCAATGGAGATTGGTGGGTTGTAACCTGGATGGGGTTCTGAATTTATAGAGGTTTTCGAGGGTCTTGGATTGGAGATGGAGAAATACGAGGTGGATATTGAGTTACTAAAATCTTTGAGGTTGATTTTCACTTCTGTCGGAAGGAACTGCGGAGATTTGGTCAATTGCTTGAGATAATCGTCCCTTGTCCGACGTCGCTGGATCTTCTATCCAAATACTCTTTAACTTTATCTCTCTAGATTTCATGGCGTTGCCTATTTCTCTCTCTACCGTTGACCTTGACTTTGTTCATGTGTTAGGTCTTAAATAGAAAGAGGTAAATTGTGACCTACTAAAATCTGTGAGGTCAAGTTTTTCACTTCCTCCTAATAGAACACGCGTTAACCGAGTCATAGACCGAGCCAACCTTAACTATCGAGCTCGTGAGGCCGTCTCGGATCGAGCCAGGTCCAAGTAGAGTGCCACAGCCATGTCACCTCTGGTCATTTTGGATGCGCAATGTTACCTCACTTATAAAAGTAAAAATTAAAAAATACATAACGTACGAATATCCGAGTAGTATAATTCCAAAAATATGTCTACGTGCTCGGGCCGAAAGCTATTGATATAACAATGGAAGTATTTGAAGACATTCCGACTAACTTTATGCATGATATAAATCACCCTCGACTTTGTGCCGTGGCCAAGATAGAATGTCATTAGAATTTCAATATTATATTTGATCTCTCTCGTCCACGACTATTCATGTTAAATAAAGAATGTCTCTTGATCTGCCCAGAATGGATAGAATCTCAAATTAAGTCTTTCAAATTATAAAGGAGTGTGATTCCAATTCATGCATAAATTTCAGTTCATCGCTAATTCCATCAAGGGTAGAGAAGAAAATCTAGGGATCACAACTTAAGTGGTATGTAGATGAGTACACTTGTTTTGTCTTCTGACTCGTAACATATCAATTAACATTTTTTGGCATGATTTATCAATTTTAGGATTAGGAAGATAGGAATATAATGTGGCAACAAATGTCATGTTAATCGCTTTATAAATCAACAACTTGTTGAGTTCAAAATGCATGGTCTTATGTGGTTCGGGGCAAGCCTTTGGATGTTCCCAAAATGTCGTATAATCTCGTTGACTTTGATATTACACGAAAGTCAAACCAATCATTCAAGAAGACACAAATAAACAAATCGACAAGATTCGAGAAAAGAAAACCAAATCAGATTTATTAGGACAGAAGCAAACTGATTCAGTCACTCAAGCATTCACTGCAGCAAGCTCGCAAGAATCTGCTGGTGACGAAAACCAACTGAGAATTACAAACGAAAACATCAGAAAAAGAAGACGGAAGAACAAATGGGGTGGTTCTAGGGCTTCGGCGCGGCGGAGGACGGTGAAGTTCTCAGGGGTCGTAGGAGTTCCAGCGAACCTTTTCGTTGCAGAAGTTTCTACAGGCGTCGACGCAGGGATCGTAAGTGGCCTGGGGAGAGCCCAAGCACGCTGGCATGCATCGGTTCATGCACTTTTTGGACGCTGCTTCACCGGTCTCCGACAGGACCAACATCACGACGACGGCGACGAGGATGAACAGTTTCACGTTCTTCTTCAGACCCATCTTTCTTGCTTGCTTGGCTTGCTTGGTTGGTTTCTAATGCTTGATTTTGGCTTCTGTTGTTGGAGTAAGGCTGTGGTTTCTGAATTTATAGCTTTTTTCACGGCCTTTTAATAGAAAACGGGGAAATATGCGGTGCTCGGCAACCCGCCAAAATCTGAAAGGTGAAACGTTGCTCTTTCAGATTATTTGGATAACTTCTTATCTCTGACCCGCTGTTGGGATAACTTTTGGGATATCAGGTAAAAACTTCTTATCTCTGACCCGCTGAGTCACCGTGATTTAACTCCCTCACAAACTGTCAAGCAGAGGTGTGGGGCCCTAGAAGCAAAGAATTTCGCTTTTTGGATACAAATAAACCGCTGGGAAAGCCATCGTACCATGCATAAGTTGGGGTCAATTTAGAAAGTAATTGATGAATATTCTTTTAATTCTTACTGCACAAACCTATGCAAAAAGGTTCTAAACTTGTAAATTTGCTTAGTTTCAATATTTGAAACTAGACTAGCCATCTAATAATAAATAAGGTAGTCTAAATTTATCATCTTGTTATTCTTTTTGACATGTCACTGCGTGATTAAATCAATTCAAATAATAAATAATTGTTTATATTTTATTCATTAAATATATTTAAATTGACACAATCACACATCGACATATCAAAAAATATGACAATAAGATAAGCCTAAAATTACTCACGGTAAAAGACTCTTTTATTTTTTATTCACGCGAACCCAAGACATCGATTGACTTAGTTTGTCCGATGAAAAACAAAAATAAAGAAATAAGTGGACCAATTGGTAGCCTGGCCCTCTAGACAATCATAAAAGGCATTGAAAAAATGACGTGGAACAACGAAAACGGTGGATGAAATCATTTCTAAAGTTTGAATATCTAATATTAAAATCATTAATGCGTGACATTATATCATCGTTCAAACGAACACAAACAGAAAATAAGTAACCATTGCAAACGTGACATTTACTCAATTTATAAGACCATAGAAAATCAAACAAAGAGGCAATTTGCTTGAACAATTCCCAACACACATTTTTTTACCATCGAATTATTATTATTATTATAAAGTATTTGACTAATAATAATCAAATAAAATGGATAAAGCTTACACGTTACCAAGAGGACAAAATGACAGGTGGGTGCCGCACGAGTGCGATGATTTTGTCAAAAAAGTTATTCTTCCAAAACAAATTACAGCTAGAAATCCAAATTCATTCCCGTCGAATTCAGACTTCGAGCCCTACCAGTACTCGTTCTGCTTTTTTCTCTTCGAATTCATGATGATCACAAAATTATGGCGCAACCCACTTCGCAAATTCAGCTTCTTCATCTGTGCTTTAAGAAAGGTGCCATTTTTAGAGAGAGAAACTCATCTTTTGTTAGAGAGAGGAGGAAAAAATGACCAACTGGGATAAAAAAATGAAGAAGGGTAAACCCTTTGGAAGAAGGAATCTTATGGGTCAAAAGAATAGTCTCACGTTCAGAGCAATGAGAGAGAAGTACAGAGAGAGAGAGAGGGTAGAGAAGTGTTATGTATAACGCAAACGACGAACCAGCGCAGGTCAAACCTTCCCTCCAATGGCGGCCATTAAATTGCCAGCCTTCTTCCAGCTACAACTCTGCTGAAATCTCTCACCAACCTCCTCCATTGACATTTAAATTTCACTCGTTCTTTTTTCGCGAATATTACTCTCTTCTCTTTCATCCTTTTAGCCACCGCAAAAACACCGTCGTACACCTCTCTCTCATCGCTTTTCGGGCTCTGAGAGAGCTAGCTGAGGAAAGTAAAAGAAGAAGCTTGAAACGAGGACTGCTAGAGATCTGGGACTTGCTTATTTTGGTTTGAAGCTGTTTTGGTTTGGATTTTGGATCAATTTTCGGTGCGTCTAAGGATTTGTATTAGAAGTATTAGAATAATAATTAATAAAAGTAGTTATGGTCGATTTTATTCTGTTTACATTTATTTACTTGTATAAATACATTGGATAAATATAAAATTACCTTTACCGGTGAAATTCTACATAGTATCCGAGCAAGGTTCTTCTTCTTCCCATTTTTTGGCGATCGGAGTGATTTTCATCTCCGCATTATTCCGTCTCTTTCTCTTTCTCGCTCGCTTGAGCTACACAATCAGATCATAGTTTTTCTGGTGTTCTGCGTAGTATCCTTCTCTCGATTTTCTTACATATCTATCCAGAGCTACTGTTTAACTCTTTCGCGATTCAGCATCGAATCCGTGGAGTATTGCTCGGTATCCGTCTCTCCTCGCGTTCCATCTGAATTTTCCTTTTCTCCGCTGATATCCGTCCAGAAGATGCAGATAGATTTCAAGGTTGTGGCTTCCCTGCAAGTCTGATTCGCGCTTTAGGTATGGCGAAGTCAGCATGTCCAGCTTCAGTTGCATCCCTACTGCCTGTAAATGAAGTTCAGCTTCTCTACTGCTTGGGGTGCTGCTCTCTATCAATCTTTCCTTTCTTTTCTCTGCTGCTGCCGTCTCTAATGGCAAATTTTATCTCTGTTGGTTCACAAAATTTTCGTCCAAAGCACTTTCATTCGGCCGTCGAGAATGGAATTCTAGAGCAGCAGCCTCCTTCACATTACTTTTCTTCTCATCAAGACAGCAAGGGCCCATCAGTCTAAGCCCATTAAGGGCAATTACCGACCCCGATGCCAAATTTACAACAAAATTGGTCATTATGCCTCGGCTTGCCATCACCGGATGAATCTATCTTATAATCCAGCCGGGTTTAAATCAAATTCCAGCAATTTCTCTCGGTCCACAGCAAATTGGACGCATTCGGGAACACCCTCGGGTTCCGATTTTAATCAAATTACACCGGCTTGGTTTTTGGATTCCGGGGCAACTAATCATTTTACCTCGGATAATTCTCTGCTGCAAAATTCTGCTCCATATACAGGCACCGATCAAATTTCAGTCGCTAATGGAATGAGAATCCCGATTTCATCGGTAGGTCAAGCATTGATCAATACATCATCCGGTAAATCTTTACTTCTTTCCGATGCAATTCATTCGACTTTTTTGTCTTCTAATCTTTTAAGCGTCAACAAATTATGTCGTGATAACTCAGTCTCGGTTTCCTTTTTTCCTTCATATTTCTCGGTTACTGACCTAAATTCACAAGAAGTCATCCTTCAGGGTCCGGCAACTAACGGACTTTATAGTCTTCCCGTGTCATCCGCAGCACCTTCTGCATTTTTCAGCAAAGTTCTTGATGCTCGGACTTGGCACAATCGACTTGGGCATCCTTCCTCGCCGATTCTCAATTCGGTAATCTCGAATTTCAATTTCGGTTTGAATAAAAATTTGAATATTGAACCTTGTATTTCGTGTCCTATGAGTAAGTCTCATAAACTTCCTTTTGCATTGTCAAACTCTCGATCTTCGAAATTGTTCGATTTGTTACATACTGATTTGTGGGGACCGGCACCAAAAATGTCAATAAATGGTTTCCGGTATTTTCTTTTAATAATTGATGACTATAGTCGTTTCACTTGGATTTATTTTTTACAATCCAAAGATCAAGTTCCAAATATTTTCAAAAAATTTTGTGCTATGGTTCGGACACAATTTAATTTTTGTGTCAAAACGGTTCAATCGGATTGGGGAGGGGAATTTCGTCCATTACGTCAATTTTTTGAATCTAATGGTATCATTCATAGAGTTTCATGCCCTTATACTCCGGCACAAAATGGTCGGGTCGAACGTAAAAATCGGCATGTTGTCGAAGTCGGGTTATCAATCCTTTTTCATTCTCATATGCCCTTGTCATTTTGGTCCTTTGCTTTTCATACCGCGGTACATATTATTAATATGTTACCCTCTCGGGTTTTAGATTTTAAATGCCCATATTTTTTACCTCATTCAATTTCACCCAATTATGAGCTACTCCGGGTTTTTGGTTGTTTGTGTTTTCCGAATCTTCGACCCTAGAATTCACATAAACTTGAACCTTGATCCTGGGAATGTGTATTTGTTGGTTATTCCACAACCATAAAGGATATATTACATTTGATCCATCTTCGGGTCGATTTTTTATATCCCGAGATGTAATCTTTCATGAAGATTATTTCCCATATAAAAATTCTAAATTTGAATCTTCATCCTATCAATCTTCCTCTCCTCCTATTGTCATTCCGGTTTCTTTACCTTTCTATTCGAGTTCAAAAATTCCTTCCACTATAATTCTGTGTCTCCCTTCTTCCGAGTAGAGCTGGCAATCGAGCCGGCTCGAGCCCGGGAAGGCCGGCTCGTCGAGCCTAGCGAGCCAAACGAGCCGAGCCTGTCGAGCCTAATCGAGCCGAGCCTGTCGAGCTTTTTTTCGAAATTTTTTGGCTCGAGCGAGCTATCGAGCCTCGAGCTATTCGAGCCGAGCCTCGAGCCGAGCGAGCCCAACTCCCGAGCCTAATCGAGCCAAAAACGAGCCGAGCTTAAACGAACCGAACAATTCGAGCGTAATGAGAAATTTGAAAAATAATCATTATAACATTTAAAAAAATACATAGCATTTATTGAAAAATTACGTAACATTGTAATAAAATAATTATATTGTAATACAAAAAATTAGTCGTCAAATTCTAAATTTTTGAATTCTTCCTCGAGTTCATCATCTCGTTGTTGATCTCTCGTAACGGCATCGCTCCAATCCTTCATGCATATGAGTGCTTCCACGAGATCCGGTGCTATAAGTACTACCGACTTGAGATGATGATCGAGTATC
>QAOC01007028.1:0-81875 GCA_003255005.1 Begonia fuchsioides
TCCGGTCGACATAGATCTAATCTCTTGAACTTCAATTGTTTTCAATCGGTCGACATATGATTATTCTCTGGTCTTTGAGCGGTCGACATAAGTACATACCTGTCGACATAAGTTGCTTCTACGAGCCTAGCTGCACTTGCTAAAACTTCAATTTTATCTTACATAGTTATCATCAAAAATAATTGATTGCTTTAAAACCTTTTAAAGCTAACAAATTCCTCTTCCCCTCACTAATGTACGATCTCTGTATTGGTGCGGGAGTTCAAGTCCTGGATACAGAGGGGAAGCTCCAACATAAAGGTAAAATCACTCCCTTTACTATTGCCCAGATTTCACAGGAGAATGACAAGGAACAAGAAGAAGAAAGTGCATCTACCCCCGATGCTGCACGTGAAGCTGCAGCATCGCCAATAGCCCAGTTTCCCGAAAAAGTTTCTACGAGTCTGCAGCTCATAGAAACTCGTCTGAGCCATATAGAAATCCAGCAGCACTTCATGCTATATATTTTGGAGAAACCCCACCTACTGCCGAATCAAGCCGACAATGAAGCCCAACCAAGCGACCCAACCGATGGCGAATCCGAAAGATCTTCATAAGGGAGTTTACTTCTAACTCCTTTTACGCTTCTATTTTGTGTAATTTTGGTTCATTATTTCTGTTTTGGGATTGACAATGAGGGCATTGTCGATTTTAAGTTTGGGGATGGGGTGTACCGAAATACAAAATTATATAATGAATATCTCCCTTAATCCAAATAGCCGAGAATGCTTGCAATCATGAAATTTAATGATGGAACTTATTTTCCTAATCTATCTAACCCTTGATGGATGTTACTTATTAATGACAATTCAAGTCTAATTAATCTAGGAGACACTTCAACATAGGAGATCCTCTTTACACGAAATTATCACTTTGAACATCATATTTCCCAATTTTCCTAAGAGTTATCATGTTCTGTTTAAATTTAATATTTTTGAAACTTAGCTCGAATAAATACTTGAGACAAACATATTTGTAGGTGAAGAGTGACATGGTGACAAGTTTGGGGAAGAGAAAAAGAAAAAAAAGATGAGGCATAAAAAGTCCAAAAATAAGGACAATCACAACATTCGTAGTTCACCGGGACTTAAGTGGATGATTGGTGGATAATCGGTGTGTGAAACTAACACTCTTCGGGACTTAAGTGGATGATCGTTTAGTGACACTTCACCGGGACTTTGTGGATGAACGGTGAAGTGTATTTGCAATTTCTCAATCCACTTTCAAATCTCGAGTGAGCCTTTTGGATACTCGATGGGTGGAATAAAAAAATAAAGGGAACAATGGGAGGAACTCCGTTGCAATTAAATGGGCTACCCGTTTGAAATACCACCTTGGCTAAATCAAAAATAAAAAATTATATAAAAGGTGGTATGATAATGTAAGTAGCTTATTTACAAAGCCTAGAAAAATTCTTCCTCGCTCTTGAAGTCATGAAGCTCGGATCTTATTGAATTTGCACGTGGAAGGTATGAATTTGTACGATGTTTAAAGAATTGAGAATTTTAGCATTATGAGATGAAACTTATGATTTTTGGGAAGGTTAATATCCATAGTAATAAGTGCACACACTCACTTTGGGAGAGATACTATCAAGAGGTTATCTGAAGTTAAGAGGAGTTGGAAAGTTATGCATTTGTGATTATTTGTCTCGAGTTAGATCTTTTGTGGAAAAATCTGAAAATTTTTATGATTGTTTATTGACATTACTCGAGGACGAGCAATAGCTTAAGTTTGAGGATGTGTTAAGTCTCGAAAAGACTTAATATTCATGTGGTTTTAGTGGTTAAATTGTTAGGAAACTAATCATTTAATTAGAAATAAGCGGGATTTTTAAGGATAATGCTGCAGCGATGCCACAACATCAGTAACGCTGTTTTTACGAGATTTTACCTGATATTTCATATATTTTGTATTATCACAGGATTTTTATTTCCATGCAACTGCAGAAGATTATTGAAGATAAAGACAGGATGAATCACGAAAAAGAAGCAAGAATCAACTCTAAATCATATTTGGAAACAAGAATATCTTTGAAGATTTGGAAATCTTTCATAATCTCAACTACTTTCCAAACACATCCAAATCTTCATCCAAATCGCAACCACTTCTCAGATCTACTGAAGCTGCACGAAGTATACTTAAAGAAAGGTGAATACCACGAATCAGGTGTGTAGAATTAGAGAACGGGATTCACGATCAAGCTTCGGGCGTAAATCCGAAGAAGAGGTTCACGGCGACGATCATGGCGGCGGGGGAACGAGGCTGTGAGAACAACGACTTTCGACGGCGATGACCAATATTCTCTCTCTTTGCTTTTCGTTTTAATTTCCATGAATTATATGAACTCCTGATAGTTAGTGTAGAATTATTTTGTTTGAGTTAAAATTATGATTTTTCATATATAGATTTGCTTAATGAAATTGCATGTTATCTTTTAGAACTCCTTTTAATAAGTGTTTCTATATCTTTGTTTTGCTGTGATTTTCCCTCGAGCAATCACGACAATACGCCCTTGCGTGTTTGCTTAAACCTGAAAATTATTGCTTTGCATTGATATCATTTAGGGCAACACGACAATACGCCATTGCGTGTTGCTAAGACGTGTATTAAAATCATTAGGTGGTTAAATCGAGTGACACAGTTTAGCTAGGAGTGTTTTCATCATGTTCATTCCAACCTAGTGCGGTCAAATCGAACTTGTTCTTAAACCCAACCATAAAGGCAACGCAGCCCAGGTTTATTAGTGTTCGGACCAGAACTAACTGATGTTGTGACTAATGTTGCAGCACCCACCGATGGCAGTTCAAGTAAATCAATTTACGTAAAGTCCTAGTGGAGATTCTTACGAATTCTCAATTCGACCACCAACTTTACTTTTCTGCTTAATCTAGGTTATTAATTAGATACTTTAATAAATACAAAAATCAAACATTTAATGTTATTCTTTATTCTTTATGATACTTTGCAATCTATTCTTTAAATTAGGAATTTGACTTGTCTTCGTGGGATCGATATTTTTATTACTGCGTTGCGATACGTGCACTTGCGTTTTAGCGAATACATTTTCAAGCAACACTCATCAGTTCTCTTATATCTGGATTAGTTTACTGGCTGTCATCTTCTTCTATATAGTTATGAATAGGCACTATTCTCCTATGCTCATCCCCCAATGGCAGTATGATGTAACCCGCAGGGTCAACTTCTACAGATTTTAAGGAGGCAAGTTAAGATTAGATTATCAGAAACAATCTTGAATCAATTTTCTGCCTAAGAATTCTTCCATTTCTTTCTGAATTGATTTTGGTTTATTTAACTTTCATTGCAGAATGGTGGGAACCAGACAATTCCAGCTTCGGAAGGCCCCAAGTATGGCACATGATTATTGTGGTAGTATAAAAAAATCACCTTTTTACGAATATTTTAAATAAATGCTGCGACCTGGTGGTTTATCTTGTGATTCTTCATGTTTGCTGCTGTTTTTCTTCTTCGTTGTTATTTTATATTTATCACGCAGCATTGAAATCAGATTCAAACTCAGCAGAGGCCAAGTTTATAAAATGAAAGTTGTATGCAGGCCATCATTATAGCATCATCAGAAAGGAGACATGGATATTCTATGTACAACAACATAAAGAAGATTAAAACAAAGATGTGGATTCAAATATTGGATTGAATCCAGTGGAGAATAGCTTAAAAAACCTAAGCAGTGGCCGCTGCCTGTTCTTCCACAACGTGCGAAGCCTGGAGTAGAGTGCAGACGAGGTTTCTGTCCCCGTACACATTGTCTACGCGCCCTGCAACAATTGCCAAACACTTCAACTGTAAGTAAATCCAACCAAGGAAATACGTTCTATGTTGTTTCTCGAATAATCAAACCACGACAATCGACATGATTGATTGTTTTATAACATTCATCTTTGATAAACCCTTACTGTAACTTGTTCGAGTATTTAGGAGTGAGCAAAATTACCACTAGAGGGCCAGAACTTGGAAGCACGGAGCCAGGAAGCAGGAAAAGCTGCATATTCACGGGAGTATGGCTTTGTCCACGAATCGGCCATGATCAGCGATGGAGGATGAGGAGCACTCTGCAATTACAGTAGTGTTTAAGATTTAACCCATCCAGAGGTTTGAATTTCGAGGAATTCGGACTAATTACCTTTAAAACATTGTTATGGATGTCAGCTTCCCCTTTCTCAATGACTCCAATCTCTTCTCTGATCGATATTAAAGCATCACAGAATCTGTCCAACTCGGCCTGAGATCAGGAGAATTACATGAGATAGAGAGGGGGAGGGAGAGAGAGAGAGAGAGAGAGGTACCTTGCTTTCACTCTCAGTGGGTTCAATCATAAGAGTCCCGGGAACAGGCCATGACATGGTTGGAGCATGGAAACCATAGTCCATAAGACGCTTGGCCACATCTTCAGGCTCTATTCCGGCAGTATTCTGCGACAAACCCAACTAATTAGTTAACTCGCTCCCAAAATACAACACTTGTGAAATTAGATGTGAAAATTTTGCCTTGAAGCCTCTCAGATCTACAATGAACTCGTGAGCAACTGTGCCATTGACGCCTCGGAATAGTATTGGGAAGTAATCCTGCAAAATTTCAAGCTCGAACACTCAAAAAATGTTCCAGATGAGGGAAATTTAAAAGTACAATCAAGCACCTCCAATCGCTTTGCCATGTAATTTGCGTTTAAGATGGCAATCTTCGATGCGTCTGTTAGACCCTTAGATCCCATCATGGCAATGTAAGTGTAAGAAATCGGCAAAATAAGTGCAGATCCCCAAGGAGCAGCAGATATTGTTCCAAGCGGCTGCAACGTTTCTGGGGCTGGAATTCCGCCGGTGGGTACCTTTGACCACGGTGGTCCAGGACCAATCAGCAGTCCAACCAGTAAACCAGAAGATAGAAGAACTTTAAGATGATAGGGATCTTACCACAGGATGGGAAGGCAAAAATGCAGCCAAGTGTTTCTTCACGCCAATCGGCCCCATTCCCGGACCTCCTCCTCCATGTGGAATGCAAAATGTTTTATGGAGATTGAGATGGCAAACATCCGCTCCAATCCAGCCAGGGCTAGTCAGACCAACCTGTCACGAGGAAACAATGAAATACAATGCTTATGAGAATCTATCTCCGTAAGAATGAATTTGACCGTTCGAGAAATCAATAGACAACCACTCTATCAGACTAATTCTGCAACAAAGATACCTGAGCATTCATATTAGCTCCGTCCATGTACACTTGGCCTCCGTTGTCGTGAATGATCTTGCATATTTCATCAATTCCTTCTTCGTAGACTCCGTGAGTGGAAGGATAAGTGACCTATTATTGAATTGTATTTGTATCAGAGACAAAAGGAAGCCACATTGAATGACAACAAGAGCTAAGGTTTCCCACCATGAGAGCAGATAAGTTCTCTCTGTTCGCTTCAGCTGCCTTTTTCAACTCTTCGATATTAATGTTTCCTTTCGAATCAGTTCCGACCGACACAATTTTCATCCCGCACATAGCTGCACTTGCTGGATTTGTACCGTGTGCCGAAACAGGAATAATGCACACATTGCGATGATGATCTCCTCTTGCCTGCAAAAAAAAGACCAGTTTACAAAATTATTAATATCGAAGGAAATAGAACACAATCAAAAGTATAGAGAAAGACTAAATGCCCGAAAAACATAGACTTTAGAAAGCCGAAACTACCAAGTGATAAGCACGAATAACCATCAATCCGGCATACTCTCCGGCAGCTCCAGCATTTGGCTGCAGCGAGAAGGAGTCGAATCCAGTGATAGTACATAACAGTTGACCTAAATCATTGAACATCTCCTGCAAATCATATTGAGATAGTGTCAATGCCCTTTTCAGAGAAGTAGACAATAATAAAACAACTTTCGTTCTTCCAAAATTCGCATTTACCTGGTAACCCTGACATTGTTCAACTGGGGCAAAAGGGTGAATGTCTGTAAAGTTAGGCCATGTTACAGGCATCATTTCAGTAGTTGCATTCAATTTCATAGTGCAAGACCCCAGTGGAATCATGCTGTGGCAGAGTGAGAGATCCTTCGACTGTAGCCGATGCATATACCTAAGGAGTTCATGCTCCGTGTGGTACCTAATTTGTTTAAGAACATATTAGTGAAGTTTAAATTTTAAGTCAATGAAGAAATTACTTCATATGAAAAGAGATATACGTGTTAAAGATTGGGTGGGTTAGGTACGCGCTTTCCCGAGCTAGCCCGGAAGGAATTTCACTTCGAACTTCCGGTGCTAGAGATGCAGCTGTGAATGGAACCTGAAAATGTACATTTTTTTTCATTAGTGCAAAATTGATAAATTAAGCATAAAGGAGCAAGATCTCAGCATTTTATAGCAATCTGTGAAATAATTTGGACTTATTGCGATGAGATTTTGGTTGTCGATTAATAATTGAGATTGGATTTTTGGAAGCTTTATCCCTTTAAGTATTTGAAGAGTTATCGTGTTAGTGTCATTCTTACCAACTGCAAGGAAATTATTCTATGATCTCTTCCATGGAGGATCTCGTTCTTCAATTGTTTTCTTATGTAAAAACAGGTAAAAAGGCAATATGAACAACAATTCTCACCTGCTCTCCACTTGCGAAAACTTTGAAAAGCTCATCCACGTCCTCTAAGGTCGTGGTTTCGTCGAAAGCTACGGTGATCTGAGACACACGTGAAAGTAAATACCCAAATGAAAACTGAATTCTCATTTAAACTAAACCAAACAATAATGATGCTACTCATACGTACAGTGTTTTTATCAACTATTCGAAGATTAATCTCGCTCTTCTTAGCCGCGTCAACCAGTGCATGGGAATCAGAACACTTAACCTTCACAGTGTCAAAGAAGGGGAGGCCCTGAACCTCTACGCTTCCGAGTTTCTTCAATCCAAGGGCAAACACACCGGCAAGACCATGAACTCGATTGGCAATCGTTTTAAGACCACTCGGTCCATGATAAACCGCATACATTGCAGCCATATTTGCAAGTAAAGCCTATCCAAAACAATAGATTTGAAGAACTGAAAGTTACACGCAAGTTTTAATCTTTAATTCATAAACATAAAACAATCCTCATCAGATTCAAAACATTTCACGAATACATATTATAAGTTCAAAAAATACTATACCTGCGCAGTGCAAATGTTGCTAGTAGCCTTGTCCCTTCTAATATGCTGCTCCCTAGTTTGCATTGCCATCCGCAAAGCCGGCTTTCCCGAAGAATCCACACTAACACCTATTATTCTACCAGGCATCATCCTCTTGTACTCTTGAGATGTGGCCAAGAAGGCTGCGTGAGGCCCGCCATAACCCAACGGTACGCCAAATCTCTGAGCCGAGCCGACGACTATATCCGCTCCAAATTCACCCGGAGGCTTCAAAACGGTCAGAGCCAATAGATCAGTGGCCATAACGACCTTCACTCCATTGGCGTGAGCATTCTTGATGAATTCACCATAATCTATAACTTCCCCCTCAGTCCCCGGATATTGAACAAGCACTCCACAAACGCCGCCGGATTTATAATCGATGTCTTTCAAGTTCCTAGCCACCACGTTCAGTTCAAACCCATCAGCTCTGGTTTTACAAATATCGATTGTCTGAGGGTGGCAATTACTAGCAATAATGAAGGTCTTCTTCTTCCCCTTTTGGATGTTATTGCACATTGCCATTGCTTCTGCTGCGGCAGTTCCCTCGTCGAGCAGTGATGCATTCGACATGGGCAGGCCGGTGAGATCTGTGATCATTGTTTGGTAATTGAGCAAAGATTCGAGCCGGCCTTGAGAAATCTCGGCCTGATATGGAGTGTATTGAGTGTACCAAGCTGGATTTTCCATTATGTTTCTTAAGATAACTGGTGGAACGTGAGTGTTGTAATAGCCCATACCGATGTATGATTTGAAGACCTTGTTCTTCGAAGCTAATTTCTGCATATGTGCAATCATTTCACTCTCCGTCAATCCCTCGTCGAACTTGGAGAACTTCATTGATTCGAGTCGAATCGATTTGGGCACGGTCGCGTCGATGAGAGAATCTAGACTATCAAATCCACATACACCCGCCATCTTCGTTTGCTCCTCTGGAGTTGCAGAGTTATGTCGTCGAGGAAAAGTATCGCTGGATTTCAACGCCTCGATGGAAATCGACCGAGACTGCGACGCGAAACCATCACTGACATTGCCCGCCAGATTCCTTCCGAAGGTTGCCTCTGATCTACCATTTCTGGCCATGAAAGCATAAGGAGCGAGCGAGGAGACGTACCTCGAGCTCGAATACGGCAGAGATGAAGAATAGAGAAACGATGGTTGGTCATTCAGACGGTATTGCCTCGACGCCGACAGCAGGCGCTTCAGGGTTGCCCTGTTCGCCAGCCGCCTCGCCCGCTCCATGACAGAACTTGAAAATAGCCCCTGCAGAGCGATTGAAGAAGAAAAGAAAGAGGTTGGAAACGGAGATGCAGATTCGAAAAAGGAAAGGTTTTTATTATGGCATTTCCCTTGTTACCTGCAACGAGGAAGTGGGGTGGTGGGTGGCTGAATATACTAATCTAAGCGATACATATATATAATGCTATAATATGATATCTGTAAACGGGCAGTGGTGAGCGAAATTAAGAAAAAAATGGCTTCAAGATTTGGTGGGTNGAGGAGGACTACTCAACTGGAGATGGTGGAAAACGACAGGCGTTGGTGAACGAGGAATGAATGGAAGAAAATGGAGGAAGATAGATTGAATTTCAATGGATCTAAATGAGTCCTTGATTGGAATCTTTGTGAGATTAGAGAACTCATCCACTGAGTTTTTTGCTCTGAAACGACCCAGAAGTTCCTAATTCGTTGGCATCTTCTTCTTCACAATCTTCTTATCTCGACTCCATCTTCACCTCAGTTGCAGACAACTGATACGCCTCATTTCTCTCCAATAAAAAAACTCCATTAAAGCAGCATTGGTTTTACAGTTCACGGGTGTTCAAATTCATCTGGAGAAACTCAAGAACTGTGCTGGATTTTATGAGATTTATAATGAAATAATCAGTGACTTCGTTTGGCAGCCCAACAATTATGCAAGTAAGGATCAACACCACTGAAATTCTTCTCTTTTTTTCTGTCCAATAATTTTGCTGCCATGATTTCTGCCGGGTTTTAGAAAGGTCAATCCACTGAAAATGATTACGAAAGAGTGGTAGGAGGCGAGAACTTGGGGGCATTGAAACTATTGGATAGAGAAGCCTTACATCAACGGGATATTAAGATAGTCACCCATAAGGATTATACTATCTACAAACTTATAATAGTTGATGTAATTCACAATCTATAAACTTGATATAATTTCATTCATAAACTTTATATTTAATAAATTAAAAAAATTGTATCTGTACTCTCTTATTCTCTTTTCTCAGAACACATATTAACGTATTAAATAATAATTAATATAATAAAAATAACAAATAATTATTTACAATTTATTTTCTAAATAACACTTTGATTTAACTAATTATTATTTGAACTATCTTAAAAAAATATAATAAAAAATTAAACATATTTCAATAGAAATACAGTAGGCAAAATGCTTGCGTTGAACAAAAAAGTTTGAACATGTCAACCGTAAACCTAAACGACCTCCACATTGTTCATTTATATCAGGATTAGTGCAAATTAACTTGAATGAGACAACATTGATCTTCTCAAATGAGCCAAAAGCAAACGACGGTGCGAAAGATAGCATTTCACAAGAGTCACCAAATACATGATCATCCTCTAATAAAAGCAGGGAAATGCCAAAGACAAAGAAAGAGTGAGCGAGTGCAGGCCCTTACAGGTGCTAGTGGCTAGCATGGGACTTCTGGCGGGGAGGGATGTGCAGCCAAAACTTCATGCTGTCGTATGCAGTAAAGCCAATGGCCACAGAGGGAACAATCTACCAAATCAAACGTTCAATATCAACCGCAGAAAGAGTCGACGATGAACTCAGAGTATTATCTGCCAAATACCTTGATGTAATTGATGCTTAGCCCAGCAAACAACTGCCTCCAACCTTGATTCCGAATAATTGTCCGAAGCCCGTCCATTGTGCTTCTGTATTGAACATTTCCATGAATGGAAGGGTTCATGCTTCCAACCTACGAGCAATTATAATTTTTTGGTTGAGAGAATTATGGACACCAACCAGAAATGTTAATCCAATCCAGAACGATGCACCAGAAATTACTATGTTTTTTATGCATAGAAATTGATGAAAAAAAAACTAAATTAATTGCTTCGCAATGGTGAGGCTATATTTAAAAGCTTGAGCTTTTCACTCAGGTAGTGAAGTGAGTACACAAATCCAAGGCCTGACAATTGACACCTTTTAATTTAAAACATTTTGATTCCCCCCCAGCAAACTGATATATTTATTATGTTATTATAACTTAAAACCTGCATTTGTCGCCTAACAACGTCCAGCGGATATGTGAAACTCTGCCCCAATAATCCAGCCAAAGCTCCGCAAGAAAGACGGATCATGATAGACTTTTGATGCTCCTCAGGAACATGTCTTTTCAGTTCCTCATACACATAAAACTTCAAACCGGCATAGGGAAGAATTCCCGCAAGTGTTGGTCCTGCCAAGAGATACAAGCTAAATAATGTTATGATTTGTCTTTTGAAACAAGAACGTAAGACAAATAATTAAACTATGCACCAAAGATTTCCTCGTAAAAGTTTATACTTTATTTTGGAACATCCATGACACTGTATATAGCAGAACAAGTTTAAAATAAACCGAGGATCGATAGTTTGTTCTGATCAACCAAATCGTATAAAATGTGTACAATATGTACAAGGAAGTTAACTTACAGAAACACTTAAATCCAATTTTCTTTACAGGGTGTTGCCAGAAAAAAAATAGCACATACTTACCAACTCCTCTGTAGAGTCCACGCACTCCTGCTTCTCTGAAGACACTTGTCAGTACATCCTTAATGCTATTATATGACAGCTGAGCATGAACACTTTTCAAACCGCATGAGTGAGCTCCTTGGTTGTCAACAAACTATGAAGTACAAAAATGTTGGATTAACATGTGTTTGAAAATTTGATTATTTGGTGACAGTTTGAATCTGATCTTAAGATTATTGGAAGTCATAAGTTTATTTAAGTATGGATAAGAAAAGTTAAAGTGTTTAGAGTTAAGCCAACCAAGTAGGTCATTTTCCGAGCTTGATACAAAAAGTTTCATTCAAATTACAGAGAATCAAAATTGAATCAATCTTCTATACCTGATAAGCCAGTTTGGTTCGAGCCAGATCTAATGGATATGTGCATAAAACTGCTGTTCCTCCAGCTGCTGAACCAGCTAAAAGATCGATGTGAGATCCTGATCCTAAAGAAGGATAATTGTTCAAGATCCAGCATCGATATTGCTCGTAGGTCATAAAATGTAGAGCAGCATAAGGAACAATTCGAATAACACTAGCTCCATTTCCTCTAAATCAACATCAAGAAAAAAATCATTTTACAAGTGACATCCAAATGAGAATACAAACATAGATGAAATTTTAATTATTTCAGACATACTTGTAGAATCCACGAACACCTTCATGCTTGAACAACTTCTTCAAAGATTGGAGTACCCCAAGAGATTGGAAACCTTCAGTTCTAGTCTGTTAACATTGACAGATTTCACATGGCAAGACAGAAGCGAAAGAAGATCAGAACTTTGACAGAAGTTACATGTGATGATGAACACTACAAAATGGATGGTACACTCGGCTCAACAAAAAGATACGTCCCTATTGCTTCTTAAGAAAAACTAGACACCTCAGCGAAAAATAGGAAATAAAAAATTGCCTACGAGGTGTAGCTTTGTCAACTAATTACGTTTTTCTATAAAAAAAAATCCTCATCCCATGCCACTTTTCCGATGTGCAAGGGAGAAACACTCATCAGTTTACATTTCTACTTAATGTCTATTAAAAACGACATAATACTATAGTACATACCATGTAATTTCAATGTATAAGGTATTCCACGATGGAATAATGAATTATGAATTATGAATTACGAATTATGGAGTCTAGGAGTGGAAATCTACCTGCAAAAGTATTTTAATCCTTTCCAAGGGTGCAACAGCAGTCTTAGCAAATCCCCCGGCAGCACCACCAGCTACCAGCTCCTTCACATAGACGGGCAAACTATCAAGATAAGATAACTCTCTGCGGGCAGATGAGCCATCAACAAACCCCGCTACATTGGTAGTTAATGAAGCCCCATGAGATGTAACCATCTTTAATAATTCCAATTAAACACCTACTCTCGGCAATCTCAAGAGATGAGCCAAAAAAATCCTTATCCACTCTGCAGCTTGAAAAAGTACCTATCCCATCTATCACGTGGAATTCTATGTGAAAAAGCCTTTCCCTCGGGCAGGAAAAATTGCGCCAGAGTACCCACAAAGAAATTGGGTAAATTCAGAAGCCAATGCCCCTTTCCAATGATAACTAGATACATCCACAGCTCGAGTAAAACTGACTTCGCGGATCAAATCCTCAAATCCCCGACAACAACCGAATGAATTCTCCCATGGATCTAGCATACAATTATATAAACTCCATGAGGATATGATCACGTCAACAAAATTAATATATCATCTATCATCTCAAACCTAAATCCGAAGATCAATGCGATCACCATACTTTCTACAGAATGAAACGATACCCAATTCCAGAATCGTATAAACTAAACTCCCCCAGATATCTTAAGCCCATATAACCAAATCCCACGAAATAATTGAAAACGTCATCCAAATTGTATACAAATCATTAAGACAAAACAATAAATAACCTGAAATTGAATTTGTCAATCCGTCGGGAAGAACAGGCGCGCAAAACAATCTTTCCCGGTAGAACAACGCACCCGTCCTCCGCAGACGCAGGGAAGAAGGGGTACTGTCTGCTCTGGAAATTCCTGCTCAAGTCTGTTCCGGGAGAGGACGAGAACGTGTTTTAAATACACCGAAAATGGAGGAAGCGTGATCCAGTGATGCACCGGTCCACCAAGCTGCGTAGACCCCTGTTTATTTGTCGTCTACGTGGCCCACCAAGAAATCAGATGGAGGATTCGTGTTGGCTTTTGGTTGGATTAGATTCCAGTTGCATGAACTTCCGGGGCAAACAACGATATTTATAGGAAAAGCCAAATGTAAGCCTAGTCTAGAATGTGACAGCTGACATGAGGTCATAAATGATAACCAACGACACCCACTAAGTCCACATTGTTTATTTAAATATGAATTTATTCTATAAATTTGATTATCTACGAGTATAATACTCAGTCTTGAAGGAATCTTGAAAGAATCTTATATATTTGCAATGTACACAAAATTGTTTAGCTATGAACCTACACCATTTTGCTATTAAAATTATCAAGCTATGTCATAGTTGGTACTAGTGTGCATAACTCAGAATTATGTTTCAGTTCTAGACTTTTTAAAAAGCATAATTCTTTGTTCCGTCATAATTATAGAGGTAAGAAATTGTGAAAGCCGAGTCTAACCGTGGTCAAATTAACGCAGCATTTTGTTCGGCCATAATTTTAGCGGCAGTTGTTTGATCGGAGGCCCTTTGTTCTCGCCTGTTTCTTCCGTGCTTTTCGGAAGGTGATGCTGGTGTAGGCAGATGATCCAACTTTCATCTAAAATCACATGTACAGGTGCTATAAAGTCAATTATCTGCCACATTAACGGTTAAGAGAGTCCTCTCCAACTAACTCATCTATTGTGTATAAAGTAGGTCCAGAGGGCGTGAGAGGAGAAAAGGAAACCTGAGTGTTCTAGTGAGAGGACCAGAGATGAGGAGAGTGAGAAATACTTATCTTTGAGAGAATTTCTTACTACGAGAGCTTCTTCTTGCAGATACATGACTCTCGAGTCTCGATGTAGGGAGAGAAAACCCTAAGTCACTAAGGAGAAGAAGTTACGGTCTGTATAACTCAAATACAAATACCAATATTTTAATATTAATGTTGTGTAAAGACCCAAATTTTAAAATAACGGATTTTACGGAAATTATTTTTGCGAAGTTCCACTAATTATTTATCATACCCGGAATACTATTTTGTCTTTTGTGTCACGTGTGCAATTAAAAAACTAAAATAAATAATTGAATCTCAGGCATCTCGTATCAATTTAGGTTTAAAAATTTTAAAAAGCTTTGCAGATTTTTTGGATTTGAGTGGAACACCAAAATACTATTTTAGTCAATATTTTTGTCCATTTTAGAGAAAATCATATGAGTTAGGGTTCGAGATTTAACCTCCTAAAACTCATTTTCTTCATCGATTTTTGGTAAAGATCTCTTCGTCTCAATGTTCTGAACGTGTTGTTATGAAAATCAGTAAAAAAACTCTAGAATCGACATCGGCGACAAAATGTGCGCGTCCTGTGCATGGTCCAATTGTGGGCCAGGTGAACCTCATCGGTCCAACGGGTAGGCCATGTCAACTTGACCCAGACCGATTATGTTCAAATTGAACCAAACTGGTTGGGTTGGACCTGGACTAAACGTGATGCGGACATCAAGCAAGATTTAAAAGAGATGACGGAGGAAAGCAAAGCTATGACAGGGCCAATGACTCGGGCTCGGGGAAAAAAATTTAAAGATCAAAATAAGTTTATACACAAAGGATTTTCTTAGTCGTCAGCCCGCACACGATCTACCCACCATCAAGATGGAGTTTGTCACAATTATTGAAGTACACAAGTAATTAACTTGTATTAATATTTACTTGTCAATATGTGAATTATGCTACAAGTTCTACTAGTGAAAGTAGGTAGGAGCTGAAGTTGTAAACTTGTACACCTCACTCATTTGTGGTAGGTAGGGTAGGTGGGAGTTTACAAGATTAGAAACTTGTACACATCACTCCTTTTGAGTAGGTAGAGTATGAGGTAATGACTTGAACACCTCACACTTTTGGTAGGTATGCTGTAGTATAAAAGGAGGTGAACTTGTACATTTGGGACAACTTAAATTGAATAAAAGTGTTATCCTTTGTGAGAGATCTTCTCTCAATTAACAAGCGTTGTTCGGTCTTTCATCGATAAATTCAGCAACGTTATTTTCTGACTTATCAAGCAGAATTCTTCTGTTTTTGGCGTCTTCCCCAAACCAAGGTTCTTCGTCGCGTCGTTGTTTCGGGTTTGTAGCTTTTCTAAGCTAAGGTTCAAATACTCGTCGGCTTTGGGTCAAGGTTTCATACTTATCTTTTCTTTATTTCAACTCAATATCCTATCACTGATCAATCCTATTCTGGGAAGGATCATATCATCTGGTATCATAGCTTTGTTCTCTTATTTAAAAAAAAAAAATCTTAAATTTCGTGCTACTTAAAGTTTGCGGGAGCCAAGTGAAAAAAAAAAAGTGAATTATTATCTAGCATTTGCAATATCCTGCAGTTGTGATATCGTTTGATCAAAAGATTAGACTCCTCTATAAAAGCCTTTAAATCATTTTGGGCTATATTTGCTATGTTGTGCATCATCTAAAACGTTTGATTATTGGTTGTTCTATCCAAGCCGGTAATTGTGCTTTATTGTTGTTCTTTGTTTCCTGTTTTTTTTTTCGTTTTCCCGTCTTGTTTTTGAAGTTGCTTCTTGTCGTGTCTTTTTTTTGTCGTTTCCTTCATTTTCTTTTCTTTTGTCTTGAACATTTCATTTTGTTTCCTATTGGTAAGTCGGTAAAATGATGTTTTATAGTACCGTACAGTTGTTGCAGAAAAACAACTTGGTAAAAGCGAGTGGAAAAAGGCAAGAGAGGTGAGATTGTTAGAAAAAAAAGCCAATTAAATAGAGTGAAACACAAGCGACAGACTTGAGCGTCATTATCCGAGCGAATCTCAATTGGTATTCCAATAGGCACGCCCTTAATATATCCTCGAGAATCTGAATTGTTCTCTCCATTTGGCTGTTGGTTTGGGGATGAAATGTCGTACTTAGGCTTAACTCGGTTCCCATTGCTTTTTGTAAACTCTTCCAAAATTTAGAGGTAAACTTTGGATCTCTATTTGAAACTATGGACACCGGAACTCCATGTAGTCTTATAACTTCTTGAATATAAAGTTCTGCATACTTATAAAGTTCCGCATACTTATCCCAATCCGATGGGACAGTTTTGACACAAGAATTAAATTGTGTCCTAACCATAGCACAAAATATTTTGAAAATATTTGGAACTTGATCTTTGGATTGTAAAAAGAAAATTCAAGTGAAGCGACTATAGTCATCAATTATTAAAAGAAAATACCGGAAATCATTCATCAAAATTTTTTGTGCCGGTCCCCACAAATCTGTATGTAACAAATCAAACAATTTCGAAGATCGAGAGTTTGACAATGCAAAAGGAAGTTTATGAGATTTACTCACAGGACACGAAATACAAGGTTCAATATTTGAATTTTTATTCAAACCGAAATTGAAATTCGAGATTACTGAATTGAGAATCGGCGTGGAAGGATGTCCAAGCCGATTGTGCCAAGTCCGAGCATCAAAAACTTTGCTGAAAAATGCAGAAGGTGCTGCATATGACACGGGAAGGCTATAAAGTCCGTTAGTTGCCGGACCCTGAAGGATAATTTCCTGTGAATTCAGGTCAGTAACAGAGAAATATGAAGAAAAAAAGGAAATCGAAACTGAATTATCACGACATAATTTGTTGACGCTTAGAAAATTAGAAGACAAAAAAGACGAATGAATTGCATCGGAAAAAAAGTAAAGATTTACCAGATGGTGTATTGATCGATGCTTGACCTACCGATGAAACCAGAATTCTCATTCTGGTAGCAACTGAAATTTGGTCGGTGCCTGTATATGGAGCAGAATTTTGCAGCAAAGAATTATCCAAGGTAAAGTGATTAGTTGCCCCGAAATCCAGAAACCAAGCTGGTGTTTGATTAAAATCAGAACCCAAGAGTGTTCCCGAAGATGTCCAATTTGTTGTGGGCCGACAAAAATGGCTGGAATTAGATTTAAACCCTGCTGGATTACAAGATAGATTCGTCCGGTGATAGCAAAAAGAGGCGTAATGACCAATTTTGTTGCAGATTTGGCATCGTGGTCGGTAATTGCTCTTAATGGGCTTAAAATTGTGATCTGAATTAGGTCCGCCCTTCAAATACTCTGAGTTGGGCTCGTGCTGTGAATGAGGAGGAAATTTAGCTAAAGGCATATGCCCTAGAACGCCATTCCCGACAGCTAAAGGAAACTGCTTCGGACGGAAGTTTTGTGACGAGCCACCAGCAGAGGTGAAATTTGCCACTGAAGACAGCAGCAGCGGAAGAGAATCAAGACGATTTTGTCGTTCTAGGCGAGCTTCAAAGGTTAGTAAAAGGCTAACTACTTCTTCCACTGTGGTCTCAACCGAGCGATGAGAAATCGCCGTGACAAACGAGTTGAACTCGCTTTCGAGACCGTTTAATATTATGAGAATTTGGTCTTTTATCGGTACTGGTTCACCGATTGAGGAGAGATTGTTGCAGATCTTGGTGATTTGCTGTGTATATTCTGTTACTGTAAGATTTCTCTTATAGTAATTGTGTAGTTTGCCTCGCAATTCGTTGAGACGAGCAAGGGAGACTGAAGAATGAGATTTACTCAAGCTGTTCCAAATCTCCGTAGCAGTGGTGAAGTTGACGATTTGCGACAGCAGCGATTCAGATAGGGAAGCATAAATCCAACTCATTACTAACCTGATATATCTTTGTCAGGTTCTGTATTCCAGATTTGGTGTCGTAGAGGAGCAGTCAAGAAATTTCGGAGTAGGAGAGGAAGGAAGCTCGATGAACAATTCCAAGTCGTTCGAGATGATGATATTCAAGATAATGCTCTTCCAAATGAGGTAATTGTCTGAATTCAACTTTATTGATATATTTTGCAAGTGATTCGGGAAAGGAGGGTATAAGGATAGTCTTGAAATGTTTTCATTACTGGTAGATGAGGATGTTGTCATTGTTGATCGAAGAATTAGGAGGAGAATTGCGGTTCTTGATCGGAAACTAACTCCGATCAATTATGGAGCTGTAGCAGAAAGGAAAAGGAAGAAGAGAGAACCTGCTCTGATACCAAGAAGAAATTCACGGGTAATTCTATTTTTCATTCATCACAACTATTTATACAAGAAGAATAAAACCGACACTAACTACATTTGATAACTACTTTTATAACTTCTCTAATATTCTAATAATCCATCTTGCCCATACAAATCTAGTGTAATAAAATTGTTAAATCTAATAGTCAATATTTATTAGTATGATAAAACTACTTAATTAATGTATAAATAATCTAATGAGTATTATCACATAATGACATTGCCAATGTTTATCAATCGAGAAAGTCTAAGTTTACTCCCTTATCCTACATCTTTATTCTACACCGTGACGTGGCGCTACATGTAAATTCCATCTAATTCAATTGATGTTAAATTCCATTTAACGTTGTTGGTTATTTCCTATAATAACCCCGACACAATACGTTTATGTCAACTTTCCCGCCCAATCAAGTCACATTAAAAGTCGACCCACGGGGACCATTTCGATTGAAAGATCCCGGCGATATACCGAATTAGCCGATCGGAAGTACTGCACTTTCAATCGGTAAAGATGTATTTTACTTACATTATGTTGGCCGTTTGAATATGAAGGTACTTGAATCGGGGTTGGAAGTCCCCGTTTCATGAAAAGTCGAAGAACGGGGACTTCCAACCCCGATTCGGGTCGCCGTTATAATCCGAAGGTCCCCGAATAGGGGTTCGAAGTCCCCGTTCGTCGACTTTTCATGAAACGGGGACTTCCAACCCGATTCGGGGACCCTTCGGATTAGAACTGGGACCCCGAATCGGGGTTGGAAGTCCCCGATTCGGGGACCCTACATCCTTGTTCAATAAGTGGTCGACCCCTTCTATCGGTCGACCCCTGGTGCAAAACGCAGCACCAACGACGATAACAAATTTCATATGGTGAGGTTTGGAATGTTTAGTATCTGGTGATTTTGGTTTATTTATTAACTCCGTTAACTTCTAACAGCAGGATTTAAATCGCCAAGATATAGAAAGAGATACAGTTGACATGGAATCTAATACATTAGATTACTTGGAAGAAATTGAAGAATCAGATATAGTTCAGCTGCAACATGAAAAGAATAAGAACGAGGATAAGTTGAATAGTATATTGACAGATGAGATTGAAGCGCCTCAAGTTGGTATGATTTTTCAGACTAGGGATGAAATTTTGAATTTTTATGTGAAGTATGGAAATTTGGTTGGATTTCCCATATTGACCAGAAGTTCCGTCAAAGGAGATGATGGAAATGTCAGATGGGTCACTTATGCATGTGCTCGTTCAGGCATCCCACAATCAAAATCCAAAAATACTCTCAGAATGCATCCAATTGCACGAACGGATTGTAAAGCAAAGATTCGAGCTGCTATATCTCCCGATGGGACTTGGCGGGTGACTATTGTCATACTCGACCATAATCATGACTTAAGTCCTCAGAAATCGCGATATTTTAAGCGTAACAGAGTAATGAACTCATATGTCAAAAGGAAGTTGGAAATCAATGACCGTGCAGGAATTAGGCCACAGAAGAACTTTACTTCCATGGTAGTGGAGGCTGGTGGCCATGAGCATGTCCCATTCATAGAGAAAGACTGTTATAATTATCTTCATACAGTAAGACAGTTGCAATTAGGTGATGGAGATGCAGCTGCACTTCAACAATACTTTTTGAAAATGCAAGCTGAAAATTCAGATTTCTTTTACATTATAGATTTGGACAATGATGGACGATTACAGAATGTATTTTGGGCGGATGCAAGAAGTAGGATTGCTTATGAAGAATTTGGTGACGTGGTTAGTTTTGATACAACTTACTTGACAAATAAGTACGACATGCCTTTTGCTCCTTTTGTTGGGGTCAATCACCATGGTCAATCAGTACTCCTCGGGTGTGGTTTGATATCAAATGAGGACACAACGACATTTACTTGGTTATTCCAATCATGGTTGTTGTGTATGAAAAATCGTCCTCCACCTGCCATCATTACAGATCAGGACAAGGCAATGAAAAAAGCAATTGAGATAGTTTTTCCCGAGGCAAGACACAGATGGTGCTTATGGCACATCATGAAAAAACTACCTGAAAAATTGAAAAGCTATCATCAGTATGCTTCAATAAAGTTTATGTTGCAAAATATTGTTTACGATAGTTTGACAATTGAAGATTTTGAAGAAAAATGGAAGATATTTATTGAGCGTTATAACCTTGAGAACAATTGTTGGTTGACCGATTTGTATAGTGAAAGGAAACGTTGGATACCGGCATTTGTTAAAGACATGTTTTGGGCAGGAATGTCTACAACTCAACGAAGTGAGAGCATCAATTCTTTCTTTGATGGTTACGTCAATTCGAAGACAACGTTGAAACAATTTGTGGAACAATATGAGAATGCTTTGCGGAGCAGAGTCGAAAGCGAAAAGCAGCTTGATTTCAAATCATTCAATGCGAGAGTTCCTTGCATAACAAATTATGAAATAGAGAAGCAATATCAGGCTGTTTATACGACAACCAAGTTTCGAGAGTTGCAAGTTGAGCTTATTGGCAAAATTTATTGTGAAATAATAGCTGTCGATGAATGTTTGGGATTGTATACAATATCTGAAGATTCGAATGAAATTTGTAAACGATCGTGTGTGTTTAAAGTGACATTCGTCCAAAATGGAGGCAACATTGAATGCACTTGTCGTTTATTTCAATTTAGAGGGATATTGTGCAAGCATGCTATTACAGTATTGATTCGTAATAAAGTGAAGGCAATACCTGCAACATACATTATTAGAAGATGGAGGAAAGATGTGGCAAGATCTCATACAAAAGTAAAAATATGCTATTCAGATTGGTTTATGAATCCACGAAGCCAACATTTTGATAGAATGTGTTCTTTGTTTCATCAAGCAGCAGATTTGGCAAGTAGTTGTCAAATGAAGACCGAACAAGTTTTGAATTGGACGAAAGAATTGATTGAAAGATTACAACCAAGTGAGCTTGCTAGCGCAACAACAACGGTAACTGAAAAAGAAGAATCTCCAACAAACATATGTAATCGCGTTCTTACTCCTTCTATAATTCGGGGTAAAGGTAGACCGACTTTCAAGAGAAAACAAAGCAATGTCGAAAAATTTTGCCAAAGCAAAAAAAAAAACTTTCCAAATCTCAAATCACTGTGAGTTATAATTTTGTATGCTTTTCTGAAAATTTTATTTTTCTAATCATTTGTGTTTTAAACAGGCATCAGATCAAATATTAATTCCACATCAAGCAAATGAAGTAGGTCAACCAACCATGCTGGAAGGTGTTTTTTTAGGATTATGTTTTTTGTGTTGTTGCGTAATTGTTGAGAGTTCACAATTTTGCAGCATGTCGTTTTTTGAGGGTTATGTTTTTCTAATCAATTGTTGAGAGTTCAGTTGTAAAGATTGAACCAACCATAGTGAAGAAATTTGTATGTCTATTTGTATGTACATAAGATTTGTATGTCAATGAAATGTTTGTGAAAAATTTGGCAGCATGTCGTTTGTTTTATGACTCCCCACGAGCCACATATTTTCTGCACGCACAGTTGTATCACAATCTTACATATCCAATCCAATACTAAAGTTGTTTATTTTATCTTTCATCTTATCTACATAGTTATCAAAAAAATATTTAAAAACAGTTTTAAAGCCAACATAATGCTCATTACATATGTAGAACAAAAATTATCACATCGAATTGTCAACAATAACTCTAATCTGCCGCCGCTTGTGAATCATCTCCAGCTAGTGGAGCATCTCCAGCACCATCTACAACTTGTATAGCAGCATTTGCAGATGCTTCACCTTCGTGCTCTGACATCCAAGTGAACACTCGAGCACTAAGATACAGGTAATGCTGACGCAACTCTTTCATACCTTGACGGATCTCTCTTTGTGCATTCGTCATCTCTTCAACTCTGTCGTTCAACTGCCGAACATTCGTAATAAGAATGTCTAGTTTCTGCATTGGAGTACAATTGTCTGCAGATGATGCGTCCATATCAATATCCTGCGATGTCAATCTTGTGCATCGGTTGGCCTTCGCGAGCCACACACCGTCACTTTCAATTAGCCCCATCTGACGTAAGTGTGACTTGTTAAAGTAGTCATATTGTGTTTGCTTCCTTATAGTCTCATGTGCTGGTATTGGAACATTAAAATGTTCCAATATCTTCTGAATCAAAGTCGAATACCCCATACTTGTGTTGGTTGTCGTGCTGATATGCTTCATATGGTTCAATATCACGTATCCCGGGTTTAACCTACGCCCATTGTACAATTTCTCCATCACGTACAGATCCATATGACTTACTAAATCTCTATGTCCATCACGGGGTAGTATTGTGTGTGATATCATATTATGAACTACCTTGGCTTTGGTGTTCAGGTCCTTCGAACTTGGCTTTACAAATACTTCAATATTTGCATTCCGATGCACCAACTTCAGGAACTCCAATCCTTGGCCTGCCTTGATAAAGTCACACACTCGAGATGCGTGGTAATACGGTATACCTGCATCATCCTCTAAAGGAAATCCGATGATTGCATTGATGGTTGCAGGTGTTATCAGTAACTCTCTACCAAATACGTAAGTTTTCAAATGCTCGACATTGTCGCCAACATACATATTGGCATAAAATAGCCTGATTGCTCGAGTGCAGCAACTACCTGATAGTTCACACAATCCTAACAAGCCAATTCTCTCACACATTTCTTTGATTCCCATTGAATGAAATTCGTCAAACTTAACTGTTTTTGAAAATACAATGGACCTGCGAACGAAGTCCTCTGCATATACTCTTTCGTGCATTGGAGATCTAAAATCCTCAGAAAACTCCTCCAATTGGCTCCCATGATGTGTCGCCGGATGCGTGGACCCCTGATGCAATTGAGTTTTGTCCACACCCAACCTACGCTTTCTTGAAATATTTGGAGCCATTAATCTGAAAAAAAAAAGACTTTGGTAAACATATCAAAGTTACAATTGATATTAGTCACCACGAAACAACAACATTGCATCAGTCTGCAAATGCACCCAAACTAGCAACCCAACATTTCGTTCGCCATCTTACATGCATTTAGCACCAAAACAGTCTCATTCAGCACCAAAATGAAACAAGTCAAAGGTGGAAACCTATTCAATGAAGTCGGAAGCGGGCGAAGTTGGTCGGCCGATTAAAGGGATCGACCGCTTCTTAAAGGGGTCGACCGATAGAAGGGGTCAACCGCTTATTGTACCCCGGTCGACGAACGGGGACTTCCAACCCCGATTCGGGGACCCTTCGGATTAGAACGGGGACCCCGAATCGAGGTTGGAATTCCCCGGTCGACGAACGGGGACTTCGAACCCCGATTCGGGGACCCTTCGGATTAGAACGGGGACCCCGAATCGGGGTTGGAATTCCCCGGTCGACGAACGGGGACTTCCAACCCCGATTCGGGGACCGGGGTCGACCGATTAGAACGGGTACCCGAATCGGAATTGGAAGCACCTCCATTCCCACGAATCATCTCATCAAAACCACAAATTGCCATATAACAAACACAATCCTAAAAGCAGAAACCCCAAAAACAGAAAGAAGGAGAAGGGGGTCCGACAAAGCATACCAGAAAACGGCGTAAAAAAAGCTGGAGAGGCAGAGGAAGATTGCGAGAGACGAAGTTGAGGGCAGAAATTGGCGCGACAGAGATGGTGGTCGGACTGTTGGTGGCTATCCAGCTAAGCCATAATTGCGGCCGGAGAGACAGCATGAGTTCAGTGTTTAAACCAGAATAAAAAGAAAAGAATAAAACTTTAAATCGCACTTGTGGGGGTTGTGTCGGGGTTATTATAGGAAATAGACAACAACTTTAAATTCAATTTAACATCGGTTGAATTAGGTGGAATTTACAGGGAAGTGCCATGTCAGGGTGTAGAATAAGAATGTAAGGTAACAAAGTAAACGTAGACGGCCTCTTATCGATCTCATCATTACAAAATTATATGGATATGTTGTTATTTATTTAATTGTCAATCAAGCTACAATTATGTAAATGAAAAAGTTGACATGAACAAACTAAAACAAGTCAATTATAAAACAGTCCAAACTTTGTTCGTGTCTTAAAATATATCCGTCGTTTTATTTTCACTAATTCTTTCAATTGAAATATATTGAATTGGTGCATAAATTCTTTTTTTTAAAACCAAAGAAAATCATATTTGCATATGTTCAAACTAACTCGTGCATTGAATTCGTAGTAATTTATCGAAAATTCGTTATTATTATTTATTTATTGAGTAATGGATTTCGAGAAAAATATGCAAATATATTCAAATAGAAAAGAGCGAATTAAAGTATCATCTTCAGCAACTCCGGCATAAAACCTAATCCGGAAAGGTTCCAGGAGAAATACAGAAACTTCCTTATTTTACGCATCCAAACTGAAATCGTACATTGATCAATGACAAGTTCCGCCATTTTCATGATCAGTATCGATTAAAGAGACCATTATCCAGCAAAACGGCTACGATTTTCCCCGTCTTCTAACAACTCGTGCAGTCGCCGTCGCCGTCGCCTTCGCCGACGTCGTTGGGATCGATCTAGGTTCCTCTTCTACTCTGCAGATTCCAAATTTTAGCGTTCTGTGGGAAAAAGGTTGTACTTGTGTGGAGATGGGAAATAAATTTATACCTGGTTTGAGAATCGTTAATTGGGAGGAAGAGGGCGAGGAATCGGACTGTGACTTCGTTCGCCGTTGCCGTGTCTGAGAAACTCGGATTGACCGGAACTTTTCCCTATATCTCTCAATCGGTTGAGCTCTGGGACGATGTCGCTCCCAAGATCCGGCCGGTCTTTTTTCCTTAGCTCAGCGCACTTTAGAGCCAATTTGGCAAATGAGAGGGCCTCTTGCACCGGCCAGTCTGGGATCGCCGGGTCTAGCATCTCCTCAAATCTGTCCTTCTCGATCGCCCGCAGAACATGGTGGGCTAGAGCCATCGGCGGCCTAGCTGTGATAATCTGGAGAAGCATTATACCGAAAGAATACACGTCCGATTTAGTTGTTAACTTTCCAGTTTGTTGATACTCCGGATCGATGTAACAGAAGGTCCCGGCCGCCGACGTCATGTGATACTGAGTTACTTGATCGGCAACGGACGGGGGTACCAATCGCGCCAATCCCACGTCGCTGATCTTACTCACGTAGTTTTGATCCAAGAGAATGTTGGCCGGCTTGAGGTCTCTGTGGACGAGAGGCTCCGGCTTTGATTGGTGGAGAAACAGGAGAGCAGTGGCGATCTCCGCCGATATTTTGAACCGGTTTCTCCAGGATATCGCCGGTGTGTTTCCTCTTCGAAAAAGTCGATCTTCCAAGCTCCCGTGGTTCATGAACTCGTACACTAAACACCCGTATTCCGGACAAGCGCCGAGGAGAAGCACCATGTGAGGATGCCGTATGCAGCTCAGCACTTCAACCTAGAAATGAATTCAAAACGATGAAAATGAAAATATGGTAGTTCCAAAAACACTCAAACTAATGAAAAGAATACGAGTTTTCACCTCTTGCTGGAACTGCTTTCTTCCCTGAGCTGCATCCGGTCGTAGAACTTTGATCGCGACCGGCGTGTGGTCGAGCTTGCCTTTATAAACGGGTCCATATCCACCTTCGCCGATTTTGTGCTCGTCGGAGAAATTCTCGGTGGCGGTTTCGATCTCATCGATGGTGTACTTTCTGTACCGAACGTCGTTATGAGCAAGAGCAGTCAATGCTCTATTCTTCTCTTCGGCCTCCTTTCGGGCCTTCATCTCTGCATGTTTTCTTTTCTGCACTTCCTTCTCGGCCATCCTCTGTGCTGCCTCGGCCGCTTCGATTGCAGCTCTGCACTTGGCCTTCTCCATCTCTGCAATGGCAAGAGCTGCCTCTTCTGCGAGCTTCACTTCCTCCAGCTTTCGAGCCTCCTCTACCTTCCACAGATGAAGTTCTTTCGCCTGAAATTAGAATATCACGTAAACTTTGGAAAATTCTCGTACAACCATGCATGGAAACTGTCGTAAGACTACCTTATTTTTAGCTGAGATTGCTTCTTTGCAAGCCGAGCTATACATATCCATGGTTTGCTTAAGTTCTAGCTTTAATCTCTTCATTTCGGCCTCTAGATCTTTCTGCGACAGACGAGATACAATATATCAACATTTTGGAGAGAACTAGATTGTGATAATTCCCAATGTTCACTTACTGCAGATTGTGAGTTTGATGACTCTTCTGAGGAGGTTCCCACGCTGTTGAAATCTAAAGATTGGCCAGTCACGTCCATGGAACCAAACAGGAGATGTTCGTCAGAGATCGAGTCGCGGCTGCATGATGCTCTCGATCCTCGATTGGGGATCTCGAGATTATCCATCGAGACACTGGTCGGATGAGCCCTAGGTCTCTCGGCCGCCACCTGTTTTGTTATGTTGTTGGCTCTTTCAGAAGCTACTTTTTCTGAACTGATTTTCAAAGCTCCTCTCGGAATTTGAGCTGGTCGACCTCCGTTTTCGAGCTGGCCATTGTTGGTCAGAACGGGAAGCTGAAATCCCATCGGAGATGGCTGCCTTGGTGGTGTTGCTGTGTTGGCAACTGGTCTGAGCGCTGCTCTTGCCGATATTATCTTTCCCTTTGAAATCACATACACCGAGCAAAAGTCCGGGGCAGACTTGATTACGCTGGTCGGGACGTCATAACCTTTGAATTTTCTGGTTGAAGCGAAGCGTACACAGTGAGAGAAATAGAGAGAGAGAGAGAGAGAGAGAGAGAGAGAGAGAGAGAGAGAGAGAGAGAGACCTTGCTAAAGCACTTCTGGTTGAAGCTCCTACAACAATGCTGTTTATACAATTACTGTAAAGGTATTCAACAAGAGCTTTAGCTATGTCTCCATTCTCAAGAACAACCTCCTTCAGTTGAACCTAAATTTTTAAAATCAGACCGTGCTTCAATATCCTGTAATAAACAATCAGAATTACCAGCGTCGATTTCGAGAACCAAGACGGCATACCCCTTTACGAGCACAGAATCCTCGATACGGAACGAAAAGCTGGTGCATATCCGAGTCTCCTTGGTCGGCATCACTCCCGGCCTCTACCGTAAAAATCCGACCAAAACAAAACAAAATCAGAAAAATCGACCGAAAAGGACGTAGAACATCAAATCTTTGTTCGGGGTAGAGGGTACCTACGATATTGATTGGTCTTGTGTTTGACGTGAATGAGGACGAGGAGCGGGCAATTAAAGGCAACATGGTCGATTGCCCATCTCACAGCGTGTGGGCTGTTCTTGTCCTTGTCGACGGCCACCACCGTCGTGTTGGCCGGCACTGCTTCGTCCGGCATGATAAGAGGCGACATTGCCCTAATTTTCTTGGCGGCACCGCCTCTTCCTCCGCCACCCGACTCCGTAGCTGTGTGTTTCTCTCTCCCTCCCTCTCTCCTGAGAAAATGGTAGCTAGCCTCCTAAGAAAAACGGAAATAACTGCCTTCCACGCGATTCTCTTCCACTCGCTTGATTTAGATATCCTTGACCAGGCCATCCACCCTGGTTAAATAAATAGAAAAACACTTTTTGACCGTCCACTCTGTTTTCTGATCCATGTTCACCCACAATGGACGGCTGAGAATATTGGACTTTTTATTTCCCCCCGTTTGGTATTTTAATTTTGTGATATAACGTAGGTGAGACAACATGGAAGTACTTATATAATTTAGCTTGATCTTACTAAATCTACCAACCACGTCACAACCCCTCCTCTTTTAGGTTATCAATTTCTCATTTTACTTTGAATTCTTATGGGCACCCCTCAACAAGAGTCGCCCATCACGAGTTGATGCAAAATCTTGAATATGACACAACTAAAACAAGTTAGTAGTTTATCGACTCCTATTCTTTAACAACATGATAATTGTAGCTAAAGATAAAGATTAAATCAGAAGAGTTAAAATACAACTGAGTAAGAAATTTGAGATGGAAGATTGGAATAACCAAAAAGATTGTTGGTATGGAGATGTCCAAGTCTAATAAATCAAAAGACAATTAAATTACCAATCATCCGCAACCCCTATAAATATGAGATTCCAACCCAAATGATGCCTCTTGGTTCTCGGTTAGGCCAGAGAGGGTTGCAAACTGAGTAGAATAATCAAGCGCTTCCCGGCTACTGCACAGACGATTGTGAATAAGAAAAATCGTACTGAATATGCTTATCGGCTAGGGTACAGATATGCAATGGAGGTTGAAAGTTCTAGTCTTGTAGGGAGAGAGCAATTTGAAAATTGAAAGGAGGAGATGCATGTGCATGGAAAAATGTTACTTTTAAACGGACGTTGCACGACAGAGAATTATAGGCAAAGTTTAAATTATTTGTCACAAGTTTTAAAATATAAGGCGCTTAGTGAAAATACCATTACCACTTAAGAGTTGAAGTGCAATTTTCCCTTTTAGTTATGAACTAAGTTAAAGTAGTAACTAGTTAAAAAAAGCAACTACAGTAAGTTGTTAGTATTTCAAAAGTAACGCTTACTAGTTTATAATGTTTATAATATTTGTCGATTTATCAAATAATTAATTATAAAATAATAAATTAAGTATGAGAAAAAATTAATTTTGGGCATGAGTTTCGAGTAAATAGACTAAATCGAGCCTGATTTTTGGAAAAATAAATTTTAGGCTTCCCGAACACATACTCAGACGCATGATGTGTCATAGTGAGAGACGATCGGACGAACCCTCCCTCACTCGGACGCATGATGCGTCCGAGTGAGAGACGATCAAACGAATCTTCCCTCACTCGGACGCGTCATGCGTCCTAGTGAGGGACGATCAGATGAATCCTCGCTCACTCGGATGCATGATGTCTCACACAGACGCAACATTCAATTTTTTTTTTAATTAATTTAACTAATAAAATCTTATTAAAATGACTTAAAATTTTTACCACACATTTATGACAATAAACGATACTAATCTGAAAGTTTTTAAATTTTTTTGACACTTGTATGATTTACTATAATGTTTTTAATAAATAAACAAAACAATTTTGTTAAAATTACATATGACAATAAAAATTCTTGAAACTTATATCACAAACTTAAAGTACTGTAAGACAAAATTGTACAAAGTTTTGTTAATTTTTAACAATGGTACGATTTACTATAATTTGTTTAATACATAAACAAATAATTTTTGTTACAATTATGTACATTAATAAAAAACCACGAAACTTTGTGGAATATTGTCTTACAGTGCTTAAAGTATGTGATACAATTTTTAAGAATTTTTATTACCGTATGTAATTTTAACAAAATATTGTATTAAAAAAATTATAGTAAATCGTACTATTATCAAAAAAATTGAAAAACTTCCAGAGTAGTGTCTTTGATTATTATAAATTTATGGTAAAAATTTGAAGTTATTTCGATAAGATTTGATTGGTCAAATCAATTAAAAACAAAAAATTAAAAAAAATTTGAATGTTGCGTCAGTGTGAGAAATCATGCTTCCGAGCATGCGTTCGGGAAGCCCAAAATTTATTATTCTCCCGAAACTCAAGCCCAAAATTAATTTTTTCTCATTAAGTATTATTCTGCGACCGGCGATTGGGTGGAAGAACAGGCGTCGGAAGTCGACGTTGGGGTTGGGTCGGCCGATCCAGAAGAACGGCGCGTGGGCGTCGGAAGTCGGGCGTCGGCGTTGGGGTTGGGTGTGAGGACGGCGACGGCGTCGGGCGTCTCCACGTCGGCCGGTGGCCAGTGCGAGCTCGCGAGCCCAGCTCGACGGTCTTCTTCTACTTCTTCTCTGTTTCTTCATCCAGTCTACGACAACGGGCACAAGTAGAAGAACGAGAGTTGGAAGTCGGGCGTCGGCGTTGGGGTTGGGTCGGCCGATCCAGAAGAATGGCGATTGGGCGTCGGAAGTCGGGCGTCGGCGTTGGGGTTTGGTGTGAGGACGGCGACGGCGTCGGGCGTCTTCCGACTCGCGAGCCCGACGCCGGCCAGTGCGAGCTCGCAAGCCCGGCTCACGAGCCCAACTCGTGAGCATGAGCACCGAGCTCGAGCCATGCTCGCTCTACCGAGCCAGGCTCGCCAGCTCGCTCGTTTGACGCCAGCTCGCTCGTTTGACATGTCTAAGTTGAACTCTATAATTACTCGAATTAATATTTACTCTATTTTGAAGTGAGTTGATTTATGATTTCTAAATGGACAAAAAAATGGTTACACTTAAACCGGGTTCGTAAATTCAGAGTCGGGTTTCTACCTTCATCTCCAAAATGCAGAGTGCTTCGGCTGTGACGACGGTGAGTTCAAAATAAGTGAGATCAGCAATGTCCTCTCCACCATAGTATCAACCAATCCCACATTTCTCTTCGGCCATGGCTTCCTCTTACCACTCTGAGCATTCGGGCCCCTCAGGGGCTCCGTTGCCAACTCCTCCAGTTACCAAAGTAATATCCTTCCTTTGCGTTTCTTTCCTTTTGTATTTCGTTCCTGGGTTAATTTGTATTTTGGGGGGATTTTCTGCTACAATTTAAGATTGGACTCTGCCGATTTTCGGTCACCACTGATAAGCAGCGGAACATTGCCAATGCGAGGAAAGCCATTGAGGAGGCTGCGGAGAAGGGGGCCTTACTTGTTCTTCTTCCAGTGAGTTCTTAAACGCCAAATTTCGCACTTTATATTGTTCTTGAGCTAATTGTCTAAATTTTTTACATTTAACTTATTGATGTACCTCAACCATACGTATCTTCTAGCGGTGGCACGTTATGATTTTGTGGAAATGGTAAACACAATTTACGTCTCACCTCATTTTTTTCATCTTGTGCGGTTGAAATATGAATTTCAATGTGGGTTTTAAATTCTCCATCGTTGAGAAGACTAAAGTTCCCATCAATCTTTTGACACAACTTGATATTCTGAATGCAACTCAATGATCTTTCATTCAAAGAGATTACCATATATTGAGAGACTTCATGGATTCTCTACTTCCTCCACCACAATTTCTAAGCAACATCCTCCTCCTCCTCTCTCAAGGTGTTATAGTTCCCCTTACATCCCTACCTTCACAACTGCTGTACTCACAGACTACTTCTATAACTACCTTTTTGGTTACCTGTACCTTCACTTTATTCGATCTCCTTGCACAAGTAAAGTGTAAAGGAGGCCTATCATTACCCCTGACCCATAAAACAAGCCTGATTATTTGTAGGTGCGTCTATGTCAATCTATTTTCAACTTATCAATATAACACCATGAAAAATGGTGCCATGTATAATTTTTTCTTCATTGTAGGAAAAATATGGAATGGCCCTTTTTCAAATGAAAGCTTCCCCATTTATGGTGAGGATATCGATGCAGGTGGTAATGCCTCTTCATCAACAGCTATGCTGTCTGAAGTTTATTGTCGTTTAAAGATCACGGTCGTAGGTGGCTCCATTACCGAGCGATATGGAGATTGTCTGTATAATACCTGTTGCATTCTTGGTCCAGATGCAAAGCTGTTAAATAAACACAGAAAGGTTTTATTCTTATCTTTCCAGTCATGCATTCGATTTTTTGAATTTGTATATTGAAGTTCATGGCCTTTTTTATTCACCAAAGAGGATAGTTAGGTAATGTCCTGATGTGCCTTCCTTGGGGGTCGGCGCACAGTGGGTTGAGAGAATGCACGCACACGGGGCTCGGATGAATGTCGTGTACGGCAAACGGTAAATCGGGTCGTGCGAATTGTGGGATTGTATTGCGGAAGCGTATTGTGATGGAAATAATGAGTTTGGGTCGTATGATAAGTGGGATGGCTCGGTAAAATATGGGAATGGCTCGGGAGATGGAAATATGGTGAATTTCGGGAATGGATGGAAAAAGGGTGATCGCTCGGTGGAGTAGGTGGACTCTTTAGAGTTTTTGGGTGTAAATGGATGGACAATTTGAATACCTGAGCAATCAAGGTATTCTCCTCGGTAGACTTCGCCTGCACTCGGATATGACTCACCGAACGTACGTGCAAAAGGTTGACGGTCTCGGCCGGATGTGACTCACCGGAGAAGTATTCGTCGGAGAGAGCTTCAAACCTTTCGGGAAGAAGGTGCAATGCACAATTTTTATCTAAAAATTCACTCTATCGATTCAAGTGTAAGTGTTACACTTAAATAAGCAAAAATGTAAAAGATAACAAATCTACTAAAGATATACTAAGAAGTAAAGCTAAGCCCTTCGATAATTTGAACGCCTAGGATTAGCTTTGGAAGCCTTCGGTTGACTTTAGGCTTGGTTCAACGGATTTGGCACGGTCGGGTTGGCGCTTTGACCGGTGGTGCGCGCAGTTGACCGAGAGGGTGCGTCGGGTGAGCGGAGCTTCGAACGAATGAGAGATTGGCTCGAGCCAATCTGGATCCGGGGCTTCTAAAGTCTCCTCGGTGGTCAACTTGACGTAGCGCACGGTCTGGTTCTTCAATGACTCGATGATGAGTCGGGTGTATGCGTGGGCACGTCTAAATGGACCGAGCCGGCGGTCGGGTATGAGCGAGCTTCAAGGGATCCGCGCGTTTGTTGAGGAAATCTGTTGATTGAAGATCCTCTGAAGATTTAACAGCTGCTCCATGGATTTGGTGCATGAAAATCCCTTGTGGTTCGCTGGTGGTTCGGCGATCGGCCATGCTCGTGCGTCCGATGGGTGATCTACGGTCATCATCAAGATCTTCTCGTGCCAATGTGATCCTCTTCCTATCCTTAGCCAAATAACCAAAATACTTAAAGATTAAGTAAATTTGGCCGATAGAATTTGGCTAAGTCTTTGAATGGGCCGTAGGTGGGCCGAGGCTTGACCGTGGGTCAGTCAATGATCGGCCATGGCGGTCCTCCGTGGGCTTTCGTTCGAGCGTCGAGTTCTCTTCCTCTTGGGCTGACTTTCCTTCCTCTTCTAAGGCTAAATGCTTGCTGAAAGGAAATCTTCTAAACGTGACCGAAAATAGGGTCCATGGTTGATCACTCGATCCAAAGGGTTTGGACCGTACGTTCACCCATGTCGGTCACGTGTGCCACTGGGCCGAAGCCCTAGTGAACTTTGGCGGGGCCGACGACCGGGGTCGTCGGGTCGTGGTCGTGGGGCGCCCATTGGGAGCCGGGCGGGTCTCGGTCACAAGCCTCGTTTGCGTCGTGGGCCGGGCTGCTGGGTGCGCCGTGTCCGGGTACGGTCGGACACGGCCCGTTGTACGCGTCGGGGCCGGGAATGGCCGAGCACCAAGTAACAGAGTGCTTGGGCCGTTCCCGATCATGCTCGGTCGGTATGTCCGAGGCTAAAATACCTGTAAAATGAGCAACTACGTTAGAAAAATCACCCGTGCTCGTCGGGATCACGTCCGTGGCCGTGATGGTGTCCGTGATGTGCTCCGGTTGCACATCATCCTCCCGAGGTATTTGAGGATTTGCCCTCAAATCCACCTCGTCTTTGTCAGCATCTAAATAAGGAGATAAATCCTTGACGTTGATGGTGGTAGTAATGCCATGCTCACCCGGGAGCTCGATGTTGTACGCATTCGGGTTGACTCTCTCAGCCACCCGGAAAGGACCCTCGGCCCTTGGCGACAACTTAGCGTGCTTGTGTTTGAAATACCAAAGCTTTAGCCACACTAAGTCGCCTTCTTGAAAAATTTTCTCCTTCCGGCCTTTATTGGCCGCAGCGGCATTCTTGGCATTCTTGTGCTCGATGGTCTTCTTAATTTTATCGTGCAATTTAAGAACCATCTCGGCCTTCTCAAGGCCATCCAGATTAGTATGCTCTTTGCTTGGTAATGGGAGGAGATCCGTCGGTGTTGACAGGTTAAATCCATAAGCCGCTTCGAAGGGTGTCATGCCATTTGGTGCTATGTCGGCATCGGTTATAAGCAAACTCGATGAAAGGTAGCCGCAAGTCCCATGCCGTGATCTTGTTGTCAACGACACTCCGTAGTAAGGCGCCGAGTGATCGATTGACCACCTCGGTTTGACCGTCGGTTTGAGGGTGGAATGTCGTGCTAAAAAGTAGCTTTGTTCCGAGCTGAGCCCACAAAGTTCTCCAAAAGGTGCTAAGGAACTTTGAGTCACGGTCGGACACGATGGAATGTGGCATTCCATGTAGCCGGACTACTTCCTTAAAGAATAGGTCGGCTATGATCGGGGCTTCGGCTGTCTTGGTGCACGCCACAAAATGGGCCATCTTCGAAAACCGGTCCACTATGACCATAATGGAGTCTTTGCCTCGGCTAGTTCGGGGAAGGCCGAGCACAAAGTCCATACTTAGGGCTTGCCATGGGTGATCCGGTACCGGGAGGGGTAAGTAAAGTCCTTGGGCCAAGGTACGGGTTTTGGCCTTTTTACATATCATGCATCGTTCCACAAAGTGGTGCACGTCTCTAAAAAGGTGGGGCCAATAAAAGTGCTCCTTGAGCATCTCCCAAGTCTTTTTCTCACCAAAGTGGCCCGCAAGGCCGCCTCGATGGGCCTCGGTTATGAGAGACTCACAGATGCTTCCTTTCGGGATGCATATCCGTCCTCCACGGAATAGGTATCCGTCGGTCACATGGTAGCCCGTTAGATCACCATTGACCGTGGCCTCAAAACGTGGGCCAAAATCTGGGTCATCCTTGTATCCATGTTTTATCCAATCAAAACCGAAAAATCTAACCTTTAATTCGGTAAAGAGGGCGCTCCTTCGGGAAAGTGCGTCGGCCACTACGTTCGTGTCCCCCTTTTTATATTTGATGATGTATGGATACTTCTCGAGGAACTCAATCCACTTGGCATGTCTTCGGTTAAGTTTCCCTTGGCTCTTAATGAACTTTAGGGCTTGATGGTCCGAGTGGATAATAAACTCCTTCGGTAGCAAATAATGTTGCCATACTCCGATGGCTCGAATCAAGGAGTAAAGTTCCTTATCATAAGTAGAGTAATTCAAGAACGCACCTTTGAGTTTCTCGCTAAAGTATGCAATCGCTCTTGCATTAAAACCGCACCGATGCCCGTTCGCGAGGCATCGCACTCTACCTCGAAGACTTTGGTAAAATCCGGAAGGGTAAGGACGGGCGCTTCGCAAAGCCGGGCCTTGATCCGGTCAAAACTTTCTTTACACGGTTTAGACCATATAAATTCCTTCCCTTTCTTTGTAAGCTCGGTTATAGGTGTCATTATAGTGCTAAACCCTTGAATAAATCGCCGGTAGAAATTGGCGAGTCCATGGAAGCTTCGGACGTCCGAGACGCCCTTCGGTATCGGCCACTCTCGGATGGCCGTGATCTTGGCGTCGTCGACCTCGACACCGTCCTCAGATTACAAAGCCGAGGAAGTGTATGCGCCGTTGAGCGAACGCACACTTCTTGCGGTTGCCAAATAATTTGGTCCGCCGTAAAATAATAAAGATTCTCTCTAAATGATCCAAATGGCTAGGTACATCCGCACTATAAACAAGTATATCATCGAAATAAACAATGATAAACTTACCCAAATATTCTCGGAGCACGTGGTTCATTAGCCGCATGAACGTGCTCGGTGCGTTGGTGAGTCCGAACGGCATGACAAGCCACTCGAACAAGCCGTACCGTGTCTTGAAGGCCGTCTTCCACTCATCGTCTTCACGCATTCAGATTTGATGGTAGCCGCTCTTTAGATCTACCCGGGAAAACAACTTAGCACCGCTAAGTTCGTCAAGCAAGTCATCGAGCCGTGGCATTGGAAAATGATATTTCATGGTGATATCGTTTATGGCTCGGCTATCGACACACATGTGGTGGCTCCCGTCTTTCTTCGGAACCAAGAGTGTCGGGACCGCACATGGGCTCAATGACTCTCGGATATAGCCCTTAACAAGGAGTTCCTCCACTTGCTCTTGTAGGATCTTGCTTTCTTCCGAGTTGAGGCGATACGGTGGCCGGTTAGGTAACATGGCTCCCTGTTGTAGGTCAATGTGATGCTCGATGCCGCGGAGCGGTGGAACACCATCGGGTAGGTCATCCGGGAACACGTCTCGGTATTGGTCGAGGAGGGGCCGAACTATCTCGGGAATAAGTTCTTCTTGATCATCCTCATGCTCTCGGTGTAAGAGCATGATGATCGGACCCTCTTGCTTCACCGTGCGTCTCAATTCCTTACGGCCCATAAAAAGGGTCGCTTTGGCCAATGCCTCCTTTCGATCGGCCTCATCCTTCGAAATTTGAGCCGGAGACAAAGGAGCCAAAATAATGTTGCGCCCGTTCCATTTGAACGTGTATTGGTTGGATCGGCCGTGGTGTAGCACGTCTCGGTCAAATTGCCACGGCCGGCCGAGCAACAAGTGCGCCTCTCATCGGCACCACGTCACATAGAGCTGCATCCTTGTAGTTACCGATCACAAAGTCTATCCGGGTTTGTTTGGTGACTCGGATGTCCTCTCGGTCGGTAAGCCATCGTAACTTGTACGGTGTCGGGTGCTCGGTCGTGGATAACGCTAACTTCGTGACAAGGTCGCGGGACGCGACATTAGTGCAACTACCGCCATCAATAATAAGTGAACATACCTTGCCCTTGATCAAGCATCGGCTATGGAATAGAGTTTCCCGTTGGTATGTGCCTTGTTGCGGTTGAGTTGATAAAACTCGCCGGATCATCAATATGACCGGGCCATCTTGTGCTTGACACAATTCATCCTTGGCCGGGGCCGGCTCATCCTCGGTCTCCTTGGCCGGATCATCATCGCTCACGACCTCCTCGGTCTCTTCGAGAATGGTCATGACACGGCGATTTGGAGATTGGGCTGCTACATGTCCACGTCCGAGACACTTGAAACATTGGATCTCTCGGGTTGTTTACCTCCCGAGTCTCGTGGTTTAAGTTCTGTGTCTCGCTTGGGGGCCCATGGCTTAGGTGTTGGGCCACGTTCCTCAGGTCTTGGCGCGGGCCGGTATGGCGTGGACTGTTTTGTGGCCGGGCGTTGAGCGATCGCCTTGCCCTTCCTCTTGAGTTGTCTTTCGACCCTTAGTGCCATTTGAATAAGAGCATCAAACGACTCTACGGGCTGCAATTCAACCACGTCACCAATTTCATATCGAAGGCCTCGAATAAACTGCGCCATTACTTGCTCCACGGGTTAGGCTAAATCGCACCGAATCCGCAATGTCTCAAAGTCCGTGAGATAATCATCCACGCTAGAATTTCCTTGGCGAAGGCCTTGGAGCTGTAAAAATAGATCTTGACGGTAATGGCTCGGTACGAACCGTTTTCGCATCAAATCTTTCATTAATCTCCACGAATTAATTTCCTCCTCGTGGTCTCTTCTCCTTTGTGTACGAAGACTATTCCANGTTTGGACGTGCTTTTCTCTCTCGAATATCGGCTGTTTCTTTTGGCTTCTCATCTCCAATTTATAGATTTCCGTCTGCAGACTTCGGAGCTGTCGACATATCTTCGAGGGCTGTCGACATAGAGATAGCCGTTAAGACTCATAAGAAGGTAGCCGTTGGAGAATTTTCCTGTCGTTGGTCTTTACCGGTCGACATGTATTCGGAGCTGTCGACATAACTTTAGTATCTCTAAGTTCTTCGGTTGACATCTACTCTTGGCGGTCGACATGGAAAACTCTCTGTTTTTTAGCCGGTCGACATAAGTTCTTAAACTGTCGACATAACTTCGGTATCTCGAAGTTCTTCGGTCGACATCTACTCTTGGTGGTCGACATGGAAAACTCTCTGTTATTTGGCCGGTCGACATAAGTTCTTTAACTGTCGACATAACTTCGGATTTCTTCTTCCGCTGGAAACTTGAACGGTCGACAGATGTTCTTAACAGTCGACATACAATTTGTCTCTGGATTCCATGCGGTCGACATAAGTTTTGTCCGGTCGACATAAGTTTTGTTCGGTCGACATACGAATCAATGTCTTGATCTTTAATTGTCTTCATCCGGTCGACATACTTGATAGACGGTCGACATATGATTCTTCTCTGGACTTTAAGCGATCGACATAAGTTGCGTCCGGTCGACATACGATCAAATGCCTTGAACTTTAATTGTCTTAAGCCGGTCGACATACTTGTTAGGCGGTCGACATATAATTCTTCTCTGGTCTTTGAGCGGTCGACATAACGTCTTACTTGTCGACATAAGTTGCTTCTACGACCCTTCTGTTATCCGTTCGGTCGACATATTGAGCATATCGGTCGACATAAGTTTTCTTTAAAACTGCAGCACTTGCTAGAATTCAATTTTATCTTTCATACATAATTAACATAGTTATCATAAAAAATAATTGATTGGTTTTAAAGCCAACAATCTCCCCCTTTATGATGATGACAAAACAATTGAATCATAGACACTTATGCATGTATTCTTGAAAGATAAATTTACTCACCCATACTATAGGCATGCATGTTTTATAGATATTAAAGCTCCCCCATACACATACATTTATTCTCCCCCATTGTCATTATAAAAAAAATAAGCATCAAGAAGAATAGAGCAGTAAAGCATAAAGATAGATCATTGAATCACACACACAAAACAAAATTGTTTACGAAAAAGAGAAAAAAAAAAAACTAAGATTCAAAGACTAAAAGTGATTTAAAACAAAATCTACTTAGATATCCTTTTCTCCTCTTAATGCCTCGTCATCTAAGGATGTAAAAGTAATCAGTGAGGAGGATGGGGAATCAGGAGCTTGAGTTCCAGTGGTAGAGGGAATCAACACCGTCCCTACTTCAGGAAGATGCTCTTTGACCGGATCACGAGCCGGTGTGACATCTGGCTCAGCTGAAAAAGGAGTAAGTCGTGCTGAAGATCTTGGATCATCCTTTTCATGTTCTTCTTCGTCTTCGTAGTCTTCGTCCCAAGCATCAACTTGTTTCTGGAGTTTATCAACCTTATGATGTAATGACTCAACTGAGGATGCTAAGTTTGAGATGAGTCCTGTGAGCGTATCAAGTCGTTCCTCAATCATGGAGGAAGAAGATTGCTTCTCACGAGCAGGCCGATGCTCTGGTGGAATGTGAAGTTCTTCTGATGTCAAGGGAGGGTCATTTCTTGAAGAGGAAGTGTGAGACTTGGGTGGCATGTTTTTCTTGAAATGCCAAACTCCATTATCATCCTGGGCTAATCTCATCCTTGCAAGAGTGGAGGCAGAATAAACATCAAGGTGCCTGACTTCGATGAGTGAAGTTGAAGGAGGAAACTGAACACCTTGTTTTGAGAAAATCTCCATTAGGAGAAGATTGAATGGTAGGGACTTAGATGCCACATCCAGGACATCAAGCATTCGCTTCATAATAATGTATCCAACATTGAAGCGTCTCCGTTGGAAGAACATGTAGAGAACATACAGCTCCATGTTGCTGATATGGTCTCTATCCCCGCCTTTGGGCAGCAGGTTATAGGTGATGATATGATGTACTAGACGTGCCGTTATATTGAGATCACTTGCCTTTGGTTTGTACGGCACGTTACTTGGATCCTTAGCGATTAATCACAAGAAATCTCTATAATCTGAGCACCGAACTAGTGAGGGTGCTTTCCCTTGCTCGTAGTATTTATCAGTGAACTCGTTTGAGATACACTTGAGCATTGTGTTCAAGGAGTCAGCAGTTATTCTTATATGATATCCTAACACATAGCTCTTAAGGGCGAAATGGTGAGGAATTGAATGCAAATTTGCGTAAAATAATCGAATTGCTTCCTGATTGTAACTACTCCTTAGGCTAAACAAGGAAGTTAAACACAAATAGTCTGTGTATTCAGAGATATGAATCTCTGCTATTCCATGTGGTAAAAATACTCTACTTAGGATTAGAGGTTTTGATTGAAAGTACTGAGTATACCTCTCTTGAGCCTTTTCGTTTCGAAATAGACGCTTATCAATGGACGGAGGAAGAGATTCTGAGGGTTTGACTGACTGTGAAGCTCGTTTCCTCTTGGTCGGAAGTTTAGAAGTTGAAGCCATTGATCTTAGCGAAGCTTAGGATCTAAACAAGGAGTGAAGGAAGGAGAAATACAAATCGCGAGAGAGGAAGAACTTGTGAAATCTAAGTTCAAAACAGAAATCCACCCGCGGGAAGGGTTTTAAAGATGTATCTCCGGTCGACCGAATTAACATTATGTCGACCGTTCTATAACAGAACTGAAGGTCCTGTCGACATACCCGAGGTTATGTCGACATCTCTTTAGACAGAGCCAAACATCCGGTCGACATATACTTATTTATGTCGACTGCTGTCACAGATTAGCAGAATAATAATAAGAAAATGATGTTTTTTTAAACACCATCAATCAGAATAATTCCTAACCTAGTTCTAATTCCAACAAATGTCTTCTCATCCAAGGGTTTTGTGAATATGTCTGATAATTGATCACAAGACTTGACAAATTCCAAAACAATATCCCCTTTTTGGATGTGATCTTTGATAAAATGATAACGAATTTCTATGTGCTTGGTTCTTGAGTGAATGATTGAGTTTTTCGAAATGTTAATGGCACTCGTGTTATCACACAAGATAGGAATTTTGGAGAATCTTAGGTTGAAGTCCTCTAGAGTTTGCTTCATCCAAAGCATTTGAGCACAACAACTACCGGCTGCGATATATTCGCTTTCGGCAGTTGAAAGAGCAACTGAATTTTGCTTCTTTGAAAACCAAGAGACTAAGGACTCTCCTAAAAATTGACAAGTACCACTTGTACTTTTCCTATCCACTAGACTACCTGCATAGTCTGCATCGGAATATCCTAACAAATCAAGAGAGACTCCTTTTGGATACCATAATCCTAAGTCAAATGTGCCAATTAGATATTTGAAAATTCTTTTTACGGCATTCATATGAGATTCTTTAGGAGCCGCTTGAAATCTAGCACATAGACAGACACTAAAAAGGATATCCGGACGGCTAGCGGTTAAATATAAAAGAGATCCAATCATACCACGATATTTCTTAATGTCCACACCTTGACCATTTTCATCTTTGTCCAATCTTGTTGTGGTACTCATGGGAGTTTTAGATGATTTACAAGAGTTTAATCCAAATCTCTTGAGGAGATCCTTGACATATTTCTCTTGACAAATGAATGTTCCATTTAAAGATTGCCTAATTTGAAGTCCTAAGAAAAATCTAAGTTCCCCCATCATGCTCATTTCAAATTCTTCTTGCATGAGGGAAGCAAAGTTATCGCACAGAGATTTATTAGAGGCTCCAAAAATGATATCATCTACATAAATTTGAACAAGAAGGAGGTCCTTCCCTTCATGTTTAGTAAAGAGGGTTGAATCGATTTTTCCCATGTTGAACTCTCTTTCCAGCAGAAAGTTCTTTAATCGATCATACCATGCTCGTGGAGCTTGTTTAAGACCATAAAGAGCTTTATTAAGCTTAAATACATGGTCTAACTTTTCAAAAGACTCAAAACCTAAAGGTTGTTCTACATATACTTCTTCCATGATAAAACCATTTAAAAATGCACTTTTTACATCCATTTGGAAAAGTATAAAGTCCTTGTGACAAGCATAGGCTAGTAGCATCCGAATTGACTCCATTCGGGCCACCGGTGCAAAGGTTTCCTCAAAATCAATTCCTTCTTCTTGGTTATAACCTTTAGCAACCAACCTAGCCTTGTTTCTAACAACTATACCATTTTCATCTAACTTGTTTTTGAAAACCCATTTAGTTCCGATGATGGTGCGGTCTTTAGGCCTAGGGACTAATTCCCAAACTTGGTTTCTCTCAAATTGATTTAATTCCTCTTGCATGGCCATTAACCAATTTTCATCCAAAATGGCCTCATCAAATTTCTTAGGCTCTAATTGAGAGATAAAAGCAACGTTAGCACATAGGTTTCTAAGAGAGCTTCTTGTTTTTACTCCTAAATTAGGATCACCTACAATGTCCTCTATGGGATGACTTTTGGAATACCTCCACTCTTTAGGTAAGCCATCATTGACTGCCCTAATTGGTTCTAATTCTAGAGAACTTGGAGGACCTTCCGAAGGGATAACATCTAAAGAATTTTTCTTACCCTCATCTAGGCTCAAGGATTCCATTTCTCTTTCCAAATCAATATTTGGATTTTGATTTTCTACGAGAGAGAAAGATTCGTCAAAAGAGACGTTCATTGATTCTTCAACCACTAGAGTTCTTTTGTTGAAAACTCTATAAGCTTTACTAGACAAGGAGTAACCAAGAAAAAGACCTAGATCTGTCTTTGAGTCAAATTTTCCTAGATTGTCCTTTGTATTCAGGATAAAGCACTTGCAACCAAAAGGCCTAAAATATTTAACACTTGGGGTTTTGCCTGACCAAAGCTCATAAGGAGTCTTTTCTAAGATAGGGCGGATAGAAACTCGATTTATTGTGTAGCATGCCGTGGCTACTGCTTCCGCCCAAAAATATTTAGGGAGAGAGTTTTCATTTAGCATTGTCCTAGCTAGCTCTTGAAGAGATCTATTCTTTCTCTCAACAACTCCATTTTGTTGAGGAGTTCTAGGAGATGAGAAATTATGGTTGATTCCATTTTTAAGGCATAGGTGCTCAAATTTCTCATTTTCAAATTCTCCTCCATGATCACTGCGAATAGATACTATAGAGAGATCTTTTTCATTTTGAACTCTCTTCATAAAAGATGTAAAAGTCTCAAAAGATTCATCCTTAGATTTAAGAAAGTATACCCATGTAAATCTTGAAAAATCATCAACAATTACAAAGGCATAATGCTTGCCACCTAGGCTAGCTACTCTAGAGGGACCAAAGAGATCTAGATGAAGGAGTTGAAGAGGTTTCTCGGTTGAAATAACCGATTTAGGAGAGAATGAGGATTTTGTTTGTTTCCCCATTTGACATGCGTCACAAATCCTATCTTTCTCAAAAGAGATCTTTGGAAGACCTCTAACTAAGTTTTTCTTAGCAATCTTAGCTAAGGTATCCATACTAACATGACCTAGTCTCCTATGCCATGCCCAACTATCTAGAGGGGATGTTGCACTAAAACATTTTTCATCAAGGCATGCAACATTATCCAAATCAATTGTATAAACATTTTCAGATCGATGTCCAATAAATAAGATTTTACCATTAGAAATATCTTTTATTTGGCATGATTTGGATTCAAAGATTACTCTATATCCCTTATCACAAAGTTGACTAATGCTTAATAGATTATGCTTTAAACCGTCAACTAGAAGAGCTTTTTCAATAATAGGAGAAGAAGGGTTACCGATATTGCCAAAACCAATTATCTTTCCCTTTTGATTTCCTCCAAAGGAGACAATCCCCTTCTTTTTCTTGATAGAGCTGAACTTGGAGGGGTCTCCCGTCATATGCCTCGAACAACCACTGTCGAGGAACCACAGATTCTTTGCAAGGGAGCCTTCCACCTACACAACAAATCAAACATGTTTCTTAGGTACCCAAACCATTTTGGGTCCTTGAGAATTAGCCTTAGGTCCTTTTGGAACCCATTTTAGAACAGCATTTTGATTTTTGCCTCTTATTTTAGAAGGGCATACAAAAGAGGTATGACCTATTTCATTACATGCGTGGCAAGGTCTTGGTTTTTCAAAGAAGTTCTCATACTTCTTTTTCTTTTTGAATGATTCATAACCTATGCCTGCTTTATCAAAAGTTGTTCTTTGATTACCTAGAAGCATATTTAGATTTTTGCTTCCATTTGTAAATCTAAGAACTATTCCTTTCAAATCATCATTTTCCCTTTTTAACTTGCTAATTTCGTTTTCCAAGGGATTGACTTTATTTTCATGCTCCTTAGTTATCATGGCATGCTCCTTTCTCAGAACTTTATACTTAGATTTCAAAACGTTGAAATCATTAAGCAAGTCATTAAAAGCATCAAATAACTCATTTTCTTCATCAATTTCTTCTAAATCGCTAAATGAGTTATGTACCTTGTCTTCCTTGGCCATGAAGCACATGTTTGCGATTTCCTCTTCTTCGGATGAGGAGCTGGACGTGTCACTATCATCCCAAGTTGCCTTCATGGCTTTCTTCTTGTAAGCCTTGGGATGTCTCTTTACTAGTGGGCAGTCAGTTTTGAAGTGGCCTGGCTTCCCACATTCATAGCATTTGAGATCCTTCTCCTTTTCCTTAGGATGCTTTTCTTTTCTTGGGAATTCCTTTCCATGCATCCTTTTTCTTTGAAGAAATCTCTTGAATTTCCTTGTTATGAGGGCGACATCTTCATCATCCTCTTCATCACTCTTGCATTCGCCTTGATTGCTGGAGGATGCCTTGAGAGCGATGTCTTTTCTTCTAGGAGGTTCCTTCTCCTTAATCTCGTCTTTCTCATTAGCCTTCATCGTGATCTCATGAGTCATGAGAGATCCGATGAGCTCTTCAACCTTCAGAGTCTTGAGGTCTTTAGCCTCTTGAATTGCAGTTACCTTTGGTTGCCAAGTCCTTGGAAGAACTCGAAGAATTTTCCGGACACATTCTTCGTCTGTATAAACTTTGCCAAGAACTTTCAACCCATTAGTAATGTTAGTGAAGCGAGTAAACATAGAACTAACCATTTCATCAGTATGCATAGAAAATAGTTCATATTCATGTACAAGCATACTTAGCTTATTTTCCTTTACTTGGTTAGTTCCCTCATGGGTAACTTCAAGTAATCGCCAAATTTCTTTAGCATTGTCACACCCTTGTACTCTATTAAATTCATCCCCATTTAGAGCACAGTACAAGGTGTTCATTGCTTTGGCATTTAGACTTAATTTTTTTAAGTCGTTCTCGTCATATTCAATACTAGGTTTAATTGGTATGTATGGACCATTCTCAATTATGTTCCATACACTATAGTCCATAGCTTGGACAAAAATCCTCATCCTAGTTTTCCAATAAACATAGTTATTTCCATCAAAAAGTGGGGGTCTAGTGATTGATTGCCCCTCAGTGTGTGAGTTGTTCATAGAGAAGGCCATTTAAAAATGATCACACACGAGTTTAACTTATAGAAACTATCTATGTAACCTGCTCTGATACCAATTGTAGGATCGTGTTTAACCTAAAGGGGGGGGGGATTAGGTTAATCGATATTTTATAAGTTTAATATAAAATTCTTCGTTTATCTCTTAAAAATTATTTATCTATTAAATGACTAAGCACAACCAATAATTAAAAAGTTTAAGAGAGAGAAGAATGACACTGGGCTTGTTAACGCGGTTCGGCCAACCTTGCCTACGTCCGCGCTTCAAGGTTCCTCCTTGAAGATCTTTCAGCTCTACCTGGAGCTTTACTATGATTGACTTCCGGGTGTCAATCAAACCTTACAATTGACTCTTCTTTCTGAGAGGCGTCACCCCTTTACAATATCTCACAAGTAATAACTTGAAGTATTTTGTGAATGATTTGAAAAACTACTCTCTCGATCACAAAGAGAATGATCTTATAAATTACAATGATGAGAGAGTGAAGAGAAAAGCTTTTTAGAAATTTTGGCAGAGTTTGGACGTACTTTTCTCTCTAAAAAATCGGCTTCTACTTTTGGCTTCTCGTCTCCAATTTATAGATTTCCGTCTGTCAGACTACGGAGCTGTCGACATATCTTCGAGGGCTGTCGACATAGAGATAGCCGTTAAGACTCATAAGAAGGTAGCCGTTGGAGAATTTTCCTGTCGTTAGTCTTTACCGGTCGACATGTATTCGGAGCTGTCGACATAACTTCAGTATCTCTAAGTTCTTCGGTCGACATCTACTCTTGGCGGTCGACATGGAAAACTCTCTGTTATTTAGCCGGTCGACATAAGTTCTTAAAATGTCGACATAACTTCGGTATCTCGAAGTTGTTCGGTCGACATCTACTCTTGGCGGTCGACATGGAAAACTCTCTGTTATTTGGCCGGTCGACATAAGTTCTTTAACTGTCGACATAACTTCGGATTTCTTCTTCTGCTAGAAACTTGAACGGTCGATAGATGTTCTTAACAGTCGACATACAATTTGTCTCTGGATTCCATGCGGTCGACATAAGTTTTGTCCGGTCGACATACGATTCAATGTCTTGATCTTTAATTGTCTTCATCCGGTCGACATACTTGATAGACGGTCGACATATGATTCTTCTCTGGACTTTAAGCGGTCGACATAAGTTGCGTCCGGTCGACATACGATCAAATGCCTTGAACTTTAATTGTCTTCAGCCGGTCGACATACTTGTTAGGCGGTCGACATATCATTCTTCTCTGGTCTTTGAGCGGTCGACAGAACGTCTTACCTGTCGACATAAGTTGCTTCTACGACCCTTCTGTTATCCGTTCGGTCGACATATTGAGCAGTTTGGTCGACATAAGTTTTCTTTAAAACTGCAGCACTTGCTAGAATTCAATTTTATCTTTCATACATAATTAACATAGTTATCATAAAAAATAATTGATTGGTTTTAAAGCCAACATAAGTGTACCTTGGGGAGCTTCCAATCTTCATTGTGATCCGAGTAGTTTTCGGGTTCATATTCATAGTCTTCCTCGGATCGATCGGATTCATGCGGGCGCGCTCGGGGTTGCCCTCCGCATACCGGTCTTCGCCTATGTGGTGGCGTAGGCCGTGCCGGGCGGGCTCGGTCGCGCTCGGCCAAGTCGTCGAGCCGCTGGAACATTGTGTCCATTCTTCGATTCATAGCTTCAAATTGCTCATGATTATTGTTCTCGGGAGCCCGTTGGTCACGGGGATCGGAGAACATGGTTTGCTCGCTCGTGGCTTGGTCACGGGCCGCGTTGTGAATGGCACCGCTTCGAGTATTCATGAGACAAAGTTCTGGAAAATTTATAGAGAGTATAAAAATCGAACTTTTGCTTTGATACCAAGATGATGTGCCTTCCTTGGGGGTCGGTGCACCGTGGGTTGGGAGAATGCACGCACACGGGGCTCGGATGAACGTCGTGTACGGCAAACGGTAAATCGGGTCGTGCGAATTGTGGGATTGTGTTGCAGAAGCATATTGTGAAGGAAATAATGAGTTTGGGTCGTATGATAAGTGGGATGGCTCGGTAAAATATGGGAATGGCTCGGGAGATGGAAATATGGTGAATTTCGGGAATGGATGGAAAAAGGGTGATCGCTCGGTGGAGTAGGTGGACTCTTTAGAGTTTTTGGGTGTAGATGAATGGACAATTTGAATACCTGAGCAATCAAGGTATTCTCCTCGGTAGACCTTGCCCGCACTCGGATATGACTCACCGAACGTACGTGCAAAAGGTTGACGGTCTCGGCCGGATGTGACTCACCGGAGAAGTATTCGTCGGAGAGAGCTTCAAACCTTTCGGGAAGAAGGTGCAATGCACAATTTTTATCTAAAAATTCACTCTATCGATTCAAGTGTAAGTGTTACACTTAAATAAGCAAAAACGTAAAAGATAACAAATCTACTAAAGATATACTAAGAAGTAAAGCTAAGCCCTTCGATGATTTGAACGCCTAGGATTAGCTTTGGAAGCCTTCGGTTGACTTTAGGCTTGGTTCAACGGATTTGGCACGGTTGGATCCGGGGCTTCTAAAGTCTCCTCGGTGGTCAACTTGACGTAGCACACGGTCTGGTTCTTCAATGGCTCGATGATGACTCGGGTGTGTGCGTGGGCACGTCTAAATGGACCGAGCCGGCGGTCGGGTATGGGCGAGCTTCAAGGGATCCGCGCGTTTGTTGAGGAAATCTGTTGATTGAAGATCCTCTGAAGATTTAACAGCTGCTCCATGAATTTGGTGCATGAAAATCCCTTGTGGTTTGCTGGTGGTTCGGCGATCGGCCATGCTCGTGCGTCCGATGGGTGATCTACGGTCATCATCAAGATCTTCTCGTGCCAATGTGATCCTCTTCCTATCCTTAGCCAAATAACCAAAATACTTAAAGATTAAGTAAATTTGGCCGATAGAATTTGACTAAGTCTTTGAATGGGCCGTAGGTGGGCAGAGGCTTGACCGTGGGTCGGTCAATGATCGGCCATGGCGGTCCTCCGTGGGCTTTCGTTCGAGCGTCGAGTTCTCTTCCTCTTGGGCTGACTTTCCTTCCTCTTCTAAGGCTAAATGCTTGCTGAAAGGAAATCTTCTAAACGTGACCGAAAATATGGTCCATGGTTGATCACTCGATGCAAAGGGTTTGGACCGTGCGTTCACCCATGTCGGTCACGTGTGCCGCTGGGCCGAAGCCCTAGTGGACTTTGGCGGGGCCGACGACCGGGGTCGTCGGGTCGTGGTCGTGGGGTGCCCGTTGGGCGCCGGGCGGGTCTCGGTCACAAGCCTCGTTTGCGTCGTGGGCCGGGCTGCTGGGTGCGCCGTGTCCGGGTAAGGTCGGACACGGCCCGTTGTACGCGTCGGGGCCGGGAATGGCCGAGCACCAAGTAACGGAGTGCTTGGGCCGTTCTCGATCATGCTTGGTCGGTATGTCCGAGGCTAAAATACCTGCAAAATGAGCAACTACGTTAGAAAAATCACCCGTGCTCGTCGGGATCACGTCTGTGGCCGTGATGGTGTCCGTGATGTGCTCCGGTTGCACATCATGTCCTCAGGCTATTGGTTAAATTCGTGCATAACATTCAAAGCGAACATTTTTGTAAAAAAGCAAATCTCTTTAACTACATATTTTAATGTTTTTACTGTAGTTTTCATTTATTTGCACATTTTGTTTTGCCCCATAGACTACATAACTCGACCGTTTAAAGACCCAATTTCTAAATGGGAAGTGGAAGTATTGTGTTTATTAGTTATTCTATCTATTGTTGTCTGATTCACAAAATGCAGTTTTATCTCCATATTTTATAATAGATTATTCGCCTCTTCACCAATGTTTTTTGGTTAGGATTTTATCACGTAAATCTCAATCTCTTGTCAAGTATTTTTAATTTTTTGTTTTTCTATTTTTAACACGGATATAGCTTAAGTTTATCACAGTTTTGGTTTTTGGCGACTGCTACGTCTTTTTTATATTGATCTTACGTTCCACTTGTAAGTGCATCATCTTATCGCTGTAGGAATTTTCACACTAAGTTCACTTATATTGAAAATAAAAAAATAAAATAAAAAACATAAATAAAAATGCAAGATTAGTTGTGGGACAGGATGGAAGGAGATAGTTGACGGTGAAAATTAGACCGCAGATGTCTTCACAACAAATCAAGAAATATTAAAAATAAATAAATAAAAAAAAGTTGAAATCATTGTCGATGACGTTGACGGTGATAGAGAAAAAGTAGGGCCAGTGCCCTCTTGTTCAACGTTTCGTCAGGGAGCATGTCATTCGAAATGAAACGGACGACATTTGTTGTCATTTATTTGTAATATAGTTCGTACTTGGGAAAAAAACTCAAGACATAAGCGAAAGAACCAGGTTTATTTTACTACAGTCTACTGACCCCGCCTTTCAAATTCTTTAACTAAAAATTATATAAAATAAATGATATTATGATGTCAACACTACATTCTTAGACATTGATGAATGTATTAGTTATTCGAAACACATTTTATGCATTGATTATTATTAGTCAGCCGTTGAAATTACAAACTAGAATCTTCGGAGAAAAAATAAACGTCGCATCAATGCCTTGATCTTACTAGGATTAGAACTTTCTATAAAATTTGACGACAATTATAAATAAAAACGAGGATTAGAACAAAGAACTCACTTTGTAGGCCGGTAGTAAAAACACATTTGTCAAAAACTCAAAATATTAGTCGAGTGAAATAGCATATGCAGCTCCCAATGCCTTGATCGTTTTTCTGCTCCGCTTCTAGCCGTGCATTGTGATGTAAAGAACATCAAGACACGAGTTCTTTGGCTGAAGCTTTTGAATAAGCGATTCTCTCCTGGGGCGTAGTTACCTGCGATATTGTTTGTTGCAATTCAACTCAGAACTCAGGAAGTAATGACTAGATTTCCCCGGTCCCGAGGCGTACAAGACAAGGAGAGAATGTTGAGTTATCTGGACTTGGGAATGCCCGTTTCTGATTCTTATGCGAGGACGCATAATTACTAATGTTTACAGCAGAGACATATTACTGCACATCCATGGTTAAGACAGAGAATATACTTACAGCAGCAATTGCCCAAATCTAAACTAATAATCATCGGCTACTCGCTTAGCTTAACTATCAGATTGCCAAAGAACTGAATCCGCATGAGAAACGGACCTTCCAAGCCAGCTCAATGAATCAGGCTCTTCCAGAAACTTCATCCACTCAGTCGTTTCGGAGGATCTCCTTTCCTTCTCGTCTCTTTTGATTTCATCCTGTTCGCACATTACCCAGGTTGAAACTCAAAAGTCGCCATTTCGAGACAGCTCTTTACAATTATATCATCTTCCTCATCATCTCTCCGTCGTCCACGTGCGTGCTTTTCATTGTACCACTATTATTCAGCAGCATAACTTTAACCTCATTGGTCAATAACAGACGACTAATTTATTCATGCCTTCTTTTTCAGCGTCGTTACAGAGTAATTATCTTAGCAATTAAAATACTAATCAAGATTAGGTCAACAAATCAGCAGCCAATAAGAAATTTCTTGACCATCTCGTTGAATTGACGCGGGCATTCCATCTGCGGAATATGACTCGACTTCTTAATCACCTCCAGCTTTGCCTTGTCGCCGATCAATCTGTGATTAACAATGGAACTAATTGTCTATCCAGCAGGCAGTAGGTACAACTGAAACCAATGGAAGAGAGAGAGAGAGAGCATTTACTGGGTGAGCTCAGCCGCTTTCTCCAATGGAAAAATGTTGTCGTGCTCTCCCCAGATGATCAGAACTTCCTGTAACCGACCCGAAAAAAAGTTTCAGGTAATCGGAGCATGAATTCTATTTGGTTTGAAGGGGTGGGAGACCTGATGAAGAGGAGAAACGATGGCTGAGCTCTCCCCTCCGACAGTCACCCCCTTCAGTAGTTCCGCTTTCTCCGCCTTGTTCTTCGAGTAAAGTGTCTGCCACCATTCATAACTATCCCTTTTATTTTATTTTATTTTCAAAGAAACGCCGGTGGAATTCAGCTGAGTTAGGAAGGAAGAGAGGAAGTAGGCGAAAAATCAGACATTTACGAAGTCGTTGAAGTAATCCGGTACGATCGCCGGTGTGCGATTATGAGCGACAAACGCCAGAAGTCGCCGGAGCTGCTTCGCCGTTCCCGGCAGCAGAAGATCCTCAATTTTCTCAACTTTCGCCCTCTTTAGTAACTCCTCGATGTCTTTTTGCCTATTGTTGATCCAGCTGGCAATTATTACCTTCTCTACTCTCTCTAGGAACAGCCTTGCCACATGATAAGACACCATTCCGCCGTAGCTGGTTCCCATCAGGTTGAATTTCTTCGGCCCCAGTTTTTCTGCCAGCTTTGTGACCCAAACGGTCACGACCCGAAGTAGGCCGAAACAGAAAACGCCACGCCAGTCGACTAAATTCACCAAAGTAGACTCGAGCTGACCCAAAAACTAAAGAAAGGAACAACTCAATCTACAAATCTCATGACCAAATAAAAATATTAATCTACAACATAATAATAATTTACATAAAAGTGCTTAATTATACAAACTAAACTATAACGTTCGAAATTACAAAACAATTATGAAGAAAATACAACTTAAACTAGTCTTCATAGTATATTCACATCATCTAGCAGCAGCTACAAGCAGAAAATAATCACCTAGATGGGGAGTCATTGGGGTGAATGACTAACTCAGTGAGCAGTTTATATTTAATGCATTATAATTTAAAACACGATTTTTATCTTTTTAAAGAAACGTGTTTAAATGCAAGATGATGTATGAATTATAAAATCAATAAAATCATGCTCTTTATCCAATTTAAAACCTGGCTTTTCAAGCCCTTGTGAGGTACTTATAAAACCGTCACATACATAGATGACTATACAACAAATCACCCTCACAGTAATAACAATAAATCCATCTCAGTGAAAAATGAGTGTCACTCAAGGACAACTCCGCCACAACATAAGAAAGACGAAGAACATAACGTCCAACATCTCATGAGGCAGAAGAACCAATGGCCGTTCGACGACCAGGTCATCGACCCACGAGGTCAATCTCGAGGACTACTTGCTCGTGACACACGAGGTCAGTCACGAAGACTACCTGCTCATGTAATAATACCCTGGTCAGTATACTTTAGAAGTTCTCTGACCCCCAAGGAGCATGTCTGCCCTTGTTATCCATACTTTAGGAGTTCTCTAGCCCCGAAGGAGCATGCCTACCCTTGTTACCCATACTTTAGGAGTTCTCTGGCCCTCAAGGAGCATTACCTGCCTCTATTACCCAAACTCATCAATAACAATATAAACTAATGATACTTTTGCATACAACAACACAAAGTAATCAAAAGATATACTGTCACCAATGTGAATACAACACTAATAAAAAGCCATATGCAGTTTAAACCCGAGTAAAACTATATCTACATACAAAACAAACGTGCTAACAACCAAGCCCATAACATTTAATCGGTGTCAATCCACCAAAATAACATTATCAAATCATTTAATAACAATGCATGAAACAATGCAAGAAAATATAAACCACTTACCTTTGTTTACGAGATTTCCTCTTTTTCAACTTTTTAACCTCCTCGGGTAAAGGCTTGATGTTCCTTCCTTGGGGGTCGGCGCACCGTGGGTCGGAAGAATACATGCACATGGGGCTTGGATGAACGTCGCGTACGGCAAGCAGGAATTTGGCTCGTGCGTTTTGTAGAGTTGGGTTGCGGAAGCGAATGGTGATGGAAAATATGGGGAATGATCGTATGAAAAGTGGAATGGCTCGGTGAAATAATGGAATGGCTCGGATGATGGAAAATGTGGTGAATTTTGGGTAATGGAGGGATTGATAGCTCGGGGGATGGAATGGATAAACTCTTGCGAGTTTTGGTGTTGGGATGGCTGGACAATTTGAACACTTGAGCAATCAAAGTGTTCTCCTCGGTAGACCTCGCCCGTACTCGGATGTGACGCACCGATCGTACGTGCAAAATGGTTGACATTCTCGGCCGGATATTACGCACCGGAGAAGTATACATCGGAGAGAGCTTCAAACCTTTCGGGAAGAAGGTGCAACGCACAATTTTTACTCAAAATTCACTCTATCATTAAAGTGTAAGGTGTTACACTTAAATACTAAAAACGTAAAAAGATAAAAAGCTAAGAAAGAGAAATTAAGCCCTTGGATGACTTGAACGACTAAGATTGCTTCGGAAGGTCTCCGATTGACTTTAGGCTCGGTTCATGAAGATTGACACAGTTGGTTTTGCGTCTTGACCGAAGGTGACTGTGGTTGTCCGAGAGGTGGCACCAGTTGTAATATTCTTCGAGCCATGAAAGATTGGCTCGTGCCAATTTGGATCCGGGGCTTCTAAAAGTCTCTCGGTGGTCAACATAAAGTGTCACGTGGTCTGGTTCCTCGGTTGTCCGGCAATGGTTCACAATGTGCTCGGGCGTCTATGAAAAAGACTGAACCGGTGGTTGATCCAATCTCGGATATGGTGGGATCCGCGAGGATATTGTGCCAGTTTGTTGCTAGGAGATCCTCTAAAGATTCAACAGCTTGATCACGGATTTTATGGACTCAAATCCCTTGTGGTTCGCCGGTGGCTCGGTGATTGGTTTATGTGCGCGGTTTGATCTTATCTCCATGTCATCACGGGATTTGTTCGTGCCATTTTGAAAAGGTTGTTTTCCAACGATCCTCCTACGAATATGGCAGCTTTATCATAGATTATTTGGATGAAATTCCTGTTGTTTCGCCGGTGGTCCGATGGTCGGTTTTTGTGTGCGCCCGGTGGATACTCTTCGGACATCTTGAGATTTGTCTGTGTCAAACTCGAACCTTATCTTTTCATTGACCAAATAACCAGATTACTTAAAGATTTAAGTAAAGTGGCCGATGTAATTTAGTCAAGGTCTTCTAGTGGGCCGAGGCTTGACCGTGGGCCGATCAATGTTCGGCCAAGGTGGTCCTTCATGGGCCTTCGCCTATGGAATGTGCGTTCCTCTTCTTGGCTGTCTTCTCTTCCTTTTATAAGGCTAATTGCTAGCTGAAAAGAAATAAACTAAGTGTGACCGAAACCATGTCGGTCACTTATTCCAACGGGCCGAAGCCCTAGTGGACTTCGGCAAGGCCGATGACCGTGTCTCCATTGGTCGTCGGTTCATGGTCGTGGGGCGCCCGGGCGTGTCGCGGTCATGAGCCTTGGCCGCGTCATGGGCTGTGTTGTCGGGAAGTTGGGCGCTGGGCTTGTCACGGCCCGGAGGCTGGGCGCTGGACGTGTCATGTCCGGGGATGCTCGGACGCCATCCGAGCAAAGTCCTTGGCCGCTCGTGATTTTCCTCGGACATTGTTTCTGAGGGTAACCTTCCTGCAAAACGAGCAGACGAATTAGCCAAATTGACCTTGCTCCTCGGCGCTAGATCGACGATGTACTCCGATTGTACATCAAGGCTCTAATTCCAAAAAGTCCTCTGAAATGTCCCATAAATATCAAATTAGGGATCAAGAGAAAAAAAATGAAAAACGACTGAAAAACGGGTCAATCGGACCCGGAACCGTTCGGACCGGTTTAGTCCCGAACCGGTCAACCCGGTCTGGATTGATCAATTCGGGTCGGTTTCGTCAACCCGGGTCGGGTCAGACCAATTTGGGTTGACCCATCGGGCCAGACCCGGGTCAGGCCCAAACCCGGTCTAGGCCTAGTCGGCCACCGATCCACCGCTCTGGCGACGTTTTTCGTCACTGGCGGCTCGTCCTACCACCGAATTCGGCAAACCTTATATCAAAACACTAGTCTCGACGAGACGAACACAACCATACCAAAAATCGTGAGAAAACCCGCAGTTTGAAAAACCGAAATCAAAACCACAAACTCGCGGTTTCTCTCCGATTTCTCTTAAAATACAGGCTTACCTTCGAAACTTCTTGCACCGACTTCTTCTTCTCGTGAAGACGGACGTATAGACTCTTGAATCGTCAAAAACGACGAAGAATCGACGAAAATCGCTCAACCTCTCTCACGATTTTCTCTCTCAGTTTCGGTTTCCAGAAAATCCCTTTCTTCTTATTATATATAATATAAATAATATATATTATATTATATTATAATTCAATAATATAATATAATATTATAAAAACAGATCGGATAACTATTAAATTTCTGATTCAATCTTCTCGGCTTTCTCATCAATTATCCGAAATAACTATGTTTCCACATAACCGAAAAAATTGACTTAATCCAAAACGTCCAAAATTTACGATTTGAAAATCAACGATTCGATCGAAATTCAAATCATTAACCGATAATATTCAACGTTACACGTAACAAAACCTGATAAATTACTAGTCAAAAATCCTGTAGGATCGAGATTAACCTAAGAAGGGGGGGGGGGGGGGGNGATTAACCTCAGGGGGGGTGAATTAGATTAATAAAGTTTTACTCCGATGATTAAACTTTAATCAACTTTAATAGAGTTGAGAGAGAGAGAGATTGACACCGGATTGTTAACGCGGTTCGGCCAACCTTGCCTACGTCCGCGCTCCAAGGTACCTCATTGAAGATTCTTCCCGCTCAATTCTTTGAGCTCACTCCGATTGACTTACGGGTGTCAATCAAACCTTTACAGCGACTCTTCTTTAGGAGAGGTGTCACCCCCCTTACAAATTTCGCTCACAAAGTATAATATTCGGATTAACGATTACTAACCGACTCTCTCAAACACCAAGTGAATATTCAAGATAGAAATACAAAGATTGAGAGAATGGAATGATTCTCTAAAAATTGGCAGCAATTCGGCTTTCTTTTTGCTCTCTCGAGAATGCTATCTTCAATCGACATCTCAGCAGCTATTTATAGATTTCGTTCTGCGCAGGCTGGATTGGTCGACATAAGTACGGGATCGGTCGACATAGATATAGCCGTTTAGACACATTTAGAAATAGCCGTTGGGAGTTATCTCTTCTTTCTGCTCTTGATCGGTCGACATATCTTTTGATCGGTCGACATAAGTTTTAGTGAGTTGCCGTTGGGAAGAGCTTCGGTCGACATAGATATGGCCTCTGGACATGTATGCGGTCGACACAATGGTTTAGCGGTCGACATAAATATGGCCTCTGGACATGTATGCAGTCGACACAATATTGGCTGGTCGACATAAGTGAAGCTTTTGTAACTTGTAGACTTCTTGTCTTGAATATCTTGCGGTCGACACTTTCTTATAGAGGTCGACATAACATTCTTCTCTGGTTAACTCATCAGTCGACATATAACGTAGCGGTTGACATAAGTAGGTTGTTGCCCGAAGATAGGTAGACATATCTGGGAACCGGTCGACATAAGTTTATCCTCTGCCTGAGGATCGGTCGACATAACTGATGAGCGGTCGACATAAGTTTATCCTCTGTCTGAGGATGGGTCGACATAACCTGTATCAGACTTAACAATTTCTGCGAAACTCGACCGACTTGTTAGACGAAAAAGGTACCCTTCGTTGAGGGTATTTCATATACATTGTTCAAATCAACTTCTCTTTAATGGTTAATCAATTATACAACACATTAATATTCATCATAAAAAACAATGGTTACTTATATCATAGTTAAAGCTAACAATCTCCTCATTTTTGATGATGACAAACCATTATTGATTAACTATCCGTTTGAAAGATAATTTGAGCAAGTTAATTTTATGTAAATTCTCCCCCGTAGTAAATGCATGCTCCCCCATAACTATGCATCCATATCAAATATCATTAGTAAATAATTAGACATAGAATGCAAGTCATTATATGTTATCATTGCTAAATAACGATGGATACTTCTCCCCCTTTGTCATTATCGAAAAAAAATGATCCACAAAATAATTCATAGGAAGATGTAAATAGATAAGGACTTAATGAAGAATATTGTTCTACAAAAAGTAAGTCCACACAAAAAAAACAAGACTGAGCGTCTATTTCCAAGGAGATCCAACTAATGGAGATCCAGGCACGTCCAGTACTGGAGAGGGAACAAGCTCGGTATCTACGGTGGTAGGAGAGGTAAGAACCTCAATGTCTACAGCGGATGGAATCAGCACCGTATCGGGAGTGGATGTACGCTGAGGAACAGGTGATCTAATAAGAGTGACAGATGGCTCAGCATCCGGTTCCAGTGAGGGGGTTGGCTCAGCAACTGGAGCCGGAGAGAATTGTGTGGTAACTCTAGGAGTGGCTGCAGCTGGTTCGTCAAAGTTTTCTTCTTCTTCTTACTCTTCAAAATATGCATCCCATGCATCAATTTGGCTCTTAAGACCATCGACGTTTTTGTGCAGAGCATCAACTGATGTCGTGAGGCTCGTAAATAGGCCATTAAGAATATCTAAACGCATCTCAATTGGGGAGGAGGAGCGATGCTGTCTCCGAAGTCTCCTATCCTCGGGAGGAATATGAGCTTCATCAACCGTTAAGGGTGGAGAGCTTGGAGGTGTGGGAGGTCGGCGAGGCAGATTTCTCTTGTATTGCCATTCTCCATCTTCATTTTTAGTTAATCCCATCCGTGGGAGGGTCGAATTAGAGTAGATATCATGATTCCTGACTTTGATTAGATTAGCGGGAGAGGGATAAATTACTCCTTGTTGAGCAAAAATCTCCATTAGCAAAATATTGAATGGTAATGATTTGGATGCTTTGTCTAGCACTTCCATCATGCATCATATGATGATAAATCCTACATTAAAGCGACGTCGAGTAAAGAACATATATAAAATATATAGTTCCATATGACTAATGTGATCTTTAGACCCGTCCTTAGGCAAAAGATTGTAGGTCGTGATGTGATGAACTAAACGTGCCGTTATGTTAAGATCACTAGCTTTGGGCTTGTACGACAAGTTGTTTGGATCCTTAGCAACCAATTTAAGAAAATCCTTATAATCCGAGCATCGAACTAGAGCGGGTTCCTTCCCTTGCTCGTAGTATCGATCCGTAAACTCATTTACCACACAATCCAATAATGAGTTCAATGATGAGATTGTAATCTTAATTGGTTTACCGTAGACTAAACTCTTGAGAGTGAGCGGCTGAGGAAATGTTTGCAAATTCGCATAGAAAAGTCGTATAGCTTCCTCATGATACGAATTCCATAGTCCAAATAACGTCTTTAGTCCTAGATATTTACAAGTCTCAGTGATATCAATCCCCGTAATCCTATCGGGTAGAAATACTCTACTTAATATAAGAGGTTTGACATGTAGAATCTAAGTATACTTATCTTGAGCATCCGAATTTTGAAAGAGTTGTTTGTCCACTGTCGGAGCTGGAGGAATCGAGGTTTCATCGGTTGATTTGGACTTTACCGTGCGCTTCCTCTTGATGGGGAGTTTGGAAGAGGATGCCATTGATATTAAAGGAAAGATAGGAGATGAGACTGAGGAGGAATCAGAAAGGAAGGAGGGCTTGGAATCACCGGAGAACAGATAATGAGTCGTCTGAGGGATTTTTCACGGGAGAGGTTGAGAGAAAGAAACTAGGGCGCGGCGGGGTTCTTTTAAAAATTGGGAGTTTTGACACATATCGGTCGACATATTCATAGTTATGTCGATCAACCGGTCGACATACTTCCCATTATGTCGACTGCTTCCTTAACAGAGACGATCAACCGGTCGACATACTTCCCATTATGTCGACTAATTCCTTAACAGAGACGATCAACCGGTCGACATATCAATACTTGTGTCGACCGCATCCTTACCAGGCACGATGGTCCGGTCGACATACTTCCTATTATTTCGACCCCATTGCCGTAGACAGCAGACAGAAGAAAATGTATCTAAGCATCATTGAATCGAATAAACCCTATACGAATTCTAATTCCACAAAAGGTCTTCTCATCTAACAGTTTGGTAAAAATGTCTGCTAATTGATCACTTGAGTTTACAAATTCTAAGATAATATCTCCTCTTTGCACATGATCTTTGATAAAGTGATATCTAATTTCAATGTGCTTTGTTCTAGAGTAAAGAATAGGATTCGTAGAGATATTTATAGCACTTGTATTGTCACATTTGATAGGAATCTTAGTAAATGTGAGATTGTAGTACTCTAAAATTTGCTTCATCCAAAACATTTGAGCACAACAACTACCGGCGGCAATATATTCGCTTTCGGCGGTTGAAAGGGCTACTGAGTTTTGTTTCTTCGAGAACCATGAAACTAAAGATTCTCCTAGAAAGTGACACGTACCGGAGGTGCTTTTTCTATCAACTAAACTACCTGCGTAATCTGCATCCGAATATCCTAATAAGTCAAAAGAGACACCTTTAGGATACCACAAGTCTAAGTCAACGGTGCCACTTAAGTACTTAAATATCCTTTTAACGGCCTTTAAGTGAGATTCTTTAGGAGCGGCTTGAAATCTAGCATATAGACATACACTAAACAGAATATCGGGTCGGCTGGCGGTTAAATAGAGAAGAGAGCCAATCATTCCACGATATTTCTTAATGTCAACTTCTCTACCATTTTCATCCTTATCTAGTTTAGTAGTGGTACTCATAGGAGTTCTAGAAGATTTGCAAGAGTTCATACCAAATTTCTTGAGTAATTCCTTGGCATATTTCTCTTAACAAATGAATGTACCATCTAAAGATTGCTTAATTTGGAGTCCTAAGAAGAATTTAAGCTCCCCCATCATACTCATTTCAAATTCATCTTACATGAGGGTAGCAAAACTATCATAGAGATTTTTGTTGGAAGCTCCAAATATAATGTCATCTACATAGATTTGAATGATTAACAAATCATCACCAAAATATTTGGTGAAGAGAGTTGAGTCTATTTTGCCCATTTTGAATTCTCTATCCAAGAGAAAATTCTTTAACCTTTCGTACCAAGCACGAGGAGCTTGTTTAAGACCATAGAGTGCTTTGTGAAGTTTGTAGACATGATCTAGCTTATCAAAGATTTCAAAACCCAATGGTTGTTCTACATACACTTCTTCCATTATATACCCGTTTAAGAAGGCACTCTTAACAAAAAAGAATGAAGTCTTTATGACAGGAATATGCGAGAAGCATCCAGATTGATTCCATTCGAGCTACTGGTGCAAAGGTTTCTTCAAAATTTATACCTTCTTCTTGATTGTAACCTTTTGCTACTAGTCTTGCCTTGTTTCTAATGACTACACCATTTTCATCTTGTTTATTCTTGAATACCCATTTAGTTCCAATAATGGTGCGGTCCTTAGGTCTAGGAACCAACTCCCACACTTGACTTCTCTCAAATTGATTTAACTCTTCATGCATGGCCATAATCCAATTTTCATCAACAATGGCCTCATCAAACTTTTTCGGCTCGATTTGAGAGATAAAGGCTACATTCCCACAAAGGTTTCTAAGGGAGGCTCTAGTTTTGACTCCTAAGCTAGGATCACCTACAATATTTTCCTTATGATGACTTTTTGCATATTTCCATTCCTTAGGGAGACTTCTCACAATGTCATCTTGAGGGACTAAATCGATTGTGCTAGAAGGATGATCCGTAGGAGACACATCTAAAGAAGCTTTATCATTATCCTTAAGAGATAGAGAGTCCATGGCGTTTTCCAAACCATCATCTTCACCCATTATGCTAATTGGGTTAGTTGATTCATCAAATGTCACATGCATAGACTCTGCGACCACTAAGGTTCTTCTGTTAAAGACTCTATAGGCTTTGCTAGATGAGGAGTAGCCTAGAAAAATACCTAAGTCCATTTTGGAGTCAAACTTTCCTAGGTTGTCCTTAGTGTTAAGAATGAAACATTTGCATCCGAAGGCTCTAAAGTATTTAACACTTGGTGTTTTTCCGAACCATAGCTCATAAGGTGTCTTTTCTAAGATTGGGTGAATAAATACTCTATTTAGAACATAGCATGCCGTAGCGACGGCCTCTGCCCAAAAATACTTAGGAAGAGCATATTCGTTAAGCATAGTTCTTGCAAGCTCTTGCAAGGATCTATTTTTCCTTTCAACAACACCATTTTGTTGAGGAGTTCTAGCGGTTGAAAAGTTATGATCTATTCCATATTTATCGCAAAAGAATTCAAATTTCTCATTTTCGAACTCTCCCCCATGATCACTACTAATAGCCACGATAGAAAGCTCCTTTTCATTTTAAATTTTCTTCCTAAAGGAGGAAAATATATCAAAGGTTTCATCCTTTGATCTTATGAAGAAAACTCAAAAAAATCTAGAATAGTCATCAACGATGACATAAGCATAATACTTTCCACCTAGACTAGCTACCTTGGAAGGACCGAAGAGATCCATATGAAGAAGTTGAAGAGGTTTGGTGGTTGATACAAATGACTTTGAAGCAAACAAAGACTTTGTTTGTTTCCCCATTTGACATGCTTCGCATACTTTATCCTTTTCAAAGGATATCTTTGGAAACAAGATTCTTCCTAGATATCTTAGCTAAGGTACTCATACTTACGTGTCCTAGCCTCTTATGCCAAGACCAACTATCACAAGAAGAGTTTGCGGAAAAACATTTTTTTATCAACACATAAGACAGCATTCAAGTCAATAGTGTAAACATTTTCGTTTCTATATCCAATGAATAGCATTTTTCCATTTGATATACCATCAATTAAGCAAGTGTTAGATTCAAAGATAACTCTATATCCTTTGTCGCATAATTGACTAACACTTAGAAGGTTATGCTCTAAGCCATCAATTAATAGAGCCTTTTCAATAATAGGAGAGGAAGATTTACCTATATTTCCAATGCCAATGATCTTCCCCTTTTGATTCCCACCGAAGGAGACATTTCCTTTCTTCTGCTTGATTGATGCAAACTTTGAAGGATCGCCCGTCATATGCCTCGAGCATCCACTATCGAGGAACCAGAGATCTTTCATGGATCCACCTTCCACCTCATCTTCCTTAGCCATGAAGCACATGTTGGCGACTTCTTCAAGTTCGGAAGATGTGGAGTCGCTATCGGAATCATCCCAAGAAGCTTTCATTGCTTTCTTCTTAAAGGTCTTGGGAGCTCTCTTGGTCTTAGGACACTCGGACTTATAGTGTCCCACTTTTCCACACTCAAAGCAAGTGATTTCCTTGTTTTTCTCATTTGTTGCTTTGTCACTTCTTGAGACACAGATTCCCTTCATCCTTCTCTTTTGAAGGAATTTGTTGAATCTCCTTGTTATGAGGGCTATCTCTTGCTCTGCTTCCTCACTTTTTGTTTCTTCTTGTTTACTCAAGGAAGCTTTGAGAGCAATATCCTTCTTCTTGTATATCTCTTTCTCTTTTAGTTCTTTCTTCTCATTGGCTTGCATAGTCAACTCATGGGTCATCAGAGATCCAATGAGTTCTTCAAGTTTCAGCACTTTGAGGTCCTTGCCTTCCTGAATTGCCGTCATCTTTGGTTGCCAAGCTGGAGGCAGAACACGAAGAACTTTTCGCACGCATTCCTCCTCTGTATATACCTTACCAAGAACCTTTAGGCTATTGATCAAGTTAGTAAAACGAGTGTACATACAACCAATAGACTCGCCCCTATCCATGGTGAATAACTCAAACTCATGGACTAGTAAATTGACTTTACTTTCTTTTACTTGATTGGTACCCTCGTGAGTAACTTCAAGTAATCGCCATATTTCTCTAGCGTTTTCACAACCTTGAATTCTATTAAATTCATTACTAGAGAGAGCACAATATAGCATATTCATGGCTTTAGCGTTTAGACTAACATTTTTCAAATCTTGATCATTGTATTCAATTCTAGTCTTAGGCACCCTAACATCATTTTCTAATTTTGTAGGAATAAAGGGGCCATCTTCTATAATGTTCCAAATGCCAAAGTCCATTGTTTGAATAAATATTCTCATTCTAGTTTTCCAATAGACATAATTATTTCCATCAAATAGGGGCGGCCTAGTTGTGGATTGACCTTCGATGTTAGTGCTATTCATGTTAAAGGCCATATGATTATCACAGTAATTATAGGTTAATCAATTCAATAATCCTGCTCTGATACCAATTGTAGGATCGAGATTAACCTAAGAGGGGGTGAATTAGATTAATAAAATTTTACTCTGATGATTAAATTTTAATCAAATTCGTGCGTATGGTTTACTCAATCTAAAACTCTAATGCGGAAAAGATAAACAACTTAATAGAGTTTGAGAGAGAGAGATTGACACCGGATTGTTAACGCGGTTCGGCCAACCTTGCCTACGTCCGCGCTCCAAGGTACCTCCTTGAAGATTCTTCCCGCTCAATTCTTTGAGCTCACTCCGATTGACTTACGGGTGTCCATCAAACCTTTACAGCGACTCTTCTTTAGGACAAGTGTCACCCCCCTTACAAATTTTGCTCACAGAGTATAATATTCGGATTAACGATTACTAACCGACTCTCTCAATCACCAAGTGAATATTCAAGATAGAAATACAAAGATTGAGAGAATGAAATGATTCTCTAAAAATTGGCAGCAATTCGGCTTTCTTTTTGCTCTCTTGAGAATGCTTTCTTCAATCGACATCTCAGCAGCTATTTATAGATTTCGTTCTGCGCTGGCTGGATCGGTCGACATAAGTACGAGATCGGTCGTCATAGATATATTCGTTTAGACACATTCAGAAATAGCCGTTGGGAGTTATCTCTTCTTTCTACTCTTGATCGGTCGACATATCTTTTGATCGGTCGACATAAGTTTTAGTGAGTTACCGTTGGGAAGAGCTTCGGTCGACATAGATATGGCCTCTGGACATGTATGCGGTCGACACAATGGTTTAGCGGTCGACATAAATATGGCCTCTGGACATGTATGCAGTCGACACAATATTGGCCGGTCGACATAAGTGAAGCTTTTGTAACTTGTAGACTTCTTGTCTTGAATATCTTGCGGTCGATACTTTCTTATAGAGGTCGACATAACATTCTTCTCTAGTTAACTCATCAGTCGAAATATAATGTAGCAGTCGACATAAGTAGGTTGCTGCCCGAAGATAGGTCGACATATCTGGGAACCGGTCGACATAAGTTTATCCTCTGCCTGAGGATCGGTCGACATAACTGATAAGCGGTCGACATGAGTTTATCCTCTGTCTGAGGATGGGTCGACATAACTAATAATCGGTCGACATAACCTGTATCAGACTTAACAATTTCTGCAAAACTCGACCGACTTGTTAGACAAAAAAGGTACCCTTCGTTGAGGGTATTTCATATACATTGTTCAAATCAACTTCTCTTTAATGGTTAATCAATTATACAACACATTAATATTCATCATAAAAAACAATGGTTACTCTAATCATAGTTAAAGCTAACAAATCCAACATACGACTATTCAACAAACGCGAAAAATTTACATGAATTTTTACACATTAATTTTTGCTGTCTTTACAGAAACGTCCTGGAAAACTTCTGTCCATCCGATGACCTGGTGGTGGAGTCACCAAAAAAGACGAGATCAGGAACGCAAACTTCGAATTCAGACGTTAAGAACTCCACTTGATCCTTCCATTGGAAGATCGCCACACGACCGAAGCCGTGAAGCAAGATGATCAGAAATTTGCGCGTTGTTCGATCGGTGGTGGGTTTGGGACCCCAAAAGGCCATCGTGGTTTCATCGTCAATGTCAATTGCATGCCGCGTGAGGCTGGAGGAAGAGAAGCAACGACATAGATAGTTATACTAAAAAACAGAGGTACCTTCTTTGGCTAACTGATGAAGAAAGAGTGAAATGTATAGTTATACTCAAATTCCACAAAGCCCACAAATGATTTATTGTTCATTTTCTTTTCAATATAAAGGCACTCAATCCTTCAGATAAATTAATTACTAAATTTAATTTTAATGCATGATAAAAATATATATATTACCCATCAATTACAACTACTTTCCAATATCATATCTTGAATTCCATTGGTCATAACGTTTGAAGCACAATTTTTGCACAATTTTGGTGAAAGCAGTGAGATATGCTGAAATTGGTACGTGTGTGAATTGAAGTGGGAGCTTCTCTATTATTGTTTAGAGGATGCATATCATTGGCGAATTTGGTGGGAGATAAAGGCCATTAAGGAGAATGTAGACAAATGTGGCCAATTAATCATTTTAGTTAGACGCTGCGATTAGGAGTGGGCAGCCCGAACCAACCCGAAAACCCGAACCAACACAAACAGTTTGGGTCAGATTTGGGTCAGGCTTTGGTTCAAACAATCAATTTTGGATCGGGTTCAATTGTTGGTATCTTGGTTCGGTTTGGTTTTCGGTTTTTGTTCAAAAACCCGAACCAAACTGTTTAAACCGTTTATTACTGTTTTTTACCTAACTTTTTAGGCTCATAACTCTTTCTATACTTATTCTAATTCCATGTAATTGGTATCAATCTCTTACTTATTCCGTCTACTACGTTTCATATGAAGAAGTTGTGGCCGAATTCGTAGCCGACAACCCACTAAAACATATGTTTTCCAAAATCAGTAAGTTTCGTCTTACATTTTTGAAACCTTGAGTTTTCACTCTCAAACACTCATAAAACTCACAAAATCTCACTTAGAGGTTGAGAGAACTCAGGAGAGGGAAGAGGGAGGTCGGAAAAATGGGTTAGTAGCTGAGAGAAATGAGTTTTTAAACAATTTCAAGCGTGGAAGATGAAGAGTTTCCGGATATCATCAAGGAGCGGTCGACACTTTAAACAAGGTGTCGACCTGTTCTACACAAGGTGTCAACCTACCACTATTCATAGGTCGACCTATATAGCTTGAAAAGTCAAGGTGTCGACCGCTTGTGTCAAAGTGTCGACCGGTTTTCAAACCCGAGAGTTTTAAGGAGTCGACGAGTAATCAAAGTGTCAACTGCCAGTTAAAACTTTGATAACTTTTGTTCTACGACTTAAATTTATATGATTTAAACGCCATTATTTTCCTTATTAAGTCTAGTTTAACTTTACAGAAGACATACATTTCAAGTTCAGAGCGTAAAGGTATCAAATATATGAAACACCAAATATCGCTCAAAAGTTCATATTTTCTTTGTCCAGTTTCATTCCTCAACTTCTAACGTGCATAAATTTTGCACCACAACTCCAATCAAGTTGTTCAACCTATCAATATTTTGCTTTTGATGCCTTCTATAAATTCTTAGAATATTTCTTTGTCACTTAAGCTCATCTGTAGCATGATAAAACAAGAAAACTGAAACTACCCAGTTATCAATTTTCAACCTGGTGTTGTTACTAACTGTAAATTTCAAAAACCCATAACTTTCTTTACAAACCTCCAAATTGAGTAATGTTTGTTGCTATAGTTCCAACAACTAATTCACTTAATTTCATTAGAAGAACTTAAACTCGTTTAAAGAATTTATCTCCTAAAAAATCAACTAATCTTAACGTCAACATATGTTAACTTCATTCATCATTTAACATTGATAAAACTTAAGGTACATGGAAAAAGTTGGGTGTTACAGTTACAATTTATTTACACTTGTAATTTTTTTTAGTTTGATATGTGAACCAAACCAAACCAACCCAACCCAAACCGAAACCGTTTAGTTTGGGTCGAAATATTTTTTTTTCGGTTTGGGTCGGGTTTTGGATTTTCCGTTCAACCCAAAACCCATTTGGGTTGGGTTAGTCAGTTGAGAACCCGACCCAACCCAAATCGTGCCCACCCCTAGCTGCGATATAATGAGGCTGCATCAGTTAGGGTAGCTGGGTCATGCATGCTAAGTACATCAAATCAATACCCAATCTTCCACCAAATTAACTATTATATTTTATTGTTGCAGTTAATATATAAATTAATTATTTGTAATTCCCTATATATGTAGAGAGGAGGCTATCAGACGGCCAACTAGTGGTGGCAAACGAGCGAGCCGGCGCCGGCTCGGGACTGTAGCAGTCCGAGCATGGCTCAGATTGCTACAGTGTCAAGCCGAGCCTTGCTCGAGCCAAAGCTCGAGCCAAAGCTCGAGCCAAAGCTCGAGCCCATACTGAGCCCAGCACGCCGGCTCGCTCGAGCTGGCTCGTGAGCTCGGCAACACCGAGCCTACCTATTGTGCGGTCGACCCTGAGTATAACAACGGTCGACACTTAAGCCACATTATAAAAAAATGTAGGTTGACCGCATAAGAGGGTGTCGACCGGCATATGTTACAAAATGTTTTAGGTGTCGACCAGGTTCATATATGTCGACCGCAAGGTATTTATCGTAGGTGAAAGTGTCGACCGCCGTTATAATAGGGTGTCGACCGGTTTAAACAAAGTGTCGACCGATCTTGTAAAAAGAGTCGACCGGTCAAATGTAACGGCTATAATTTGTATATTCAACGGAAACATCCGGTCGACCCTTGAAATACTGCAGGTCGACCGGAGTTTGTGATTATGAGGGAATTCTATAAATTGTGGGAGTTAGCCGAGAATTTCTTACCCGAAACTCTCTGTGCAAATCTTTGTGAAGTATTCGTGCTTGAAAGTCTACGATTCTCTTTACAATCATCAACAACTTGGTGAACGGTATCAAAGTAGTAATTTTTTTATAAATAGTTCATTGTTTGTTATGGATTCACCGCCTAAATACGTAGTTCAAAACGTTTCCGTCTTGCGACGATGAGGTGCAAGAAGTTGCACCTATGAATCTGGCATTTTCCGTCGGATTGACACACACATCTGCACAAGCATCCACGTCCGCCCCTCGGGGCAAGAAATCAAAAACGTCGGAAATTTGGAAACATTTTCAAAACGTAGAAATTAACGTAGGCACGAAAATAGAAAATATGACACAATGTAATTATTGTGCCAATCATTATGCTTATGAATCCACCACTAGTACAATGAATCGACATTACAAAAAATATCACGAGCACTTGCACTCGAAAGATCGTATGCAATTGCAATTAAATACTCTTGGTACGGGAAATTTTGTTTATTCGTATTATAGAATGCAAGAAGGTGCTGCAAAATATGTGGCACAACGAGACTTACCTCTCTCAATGTTTGATCACGAGGGAACCGTAACATTTATACAACAATACATTAATCCAAGCTTTAAGCGAATTCCTCGCAGTACATTGCGAGACGACATAAAAAAATTGTATGAGATAATGAAAAATGACTTGCTTCTTTTATTTTCGAATGTGCTCACGATGTCAATATGTATTACTTCTGATTTGTGGAGTGCACTCAATGCACTCGGCTATATTGTTGTGACTTCGCATTTTATTGATGCGAGTGGCAACTTAATAAATGAATATTAGGTTTTCGGAGTTGTGAATACCCTCATAGTGGTATTACAATTTATCGATACATTGTTAGTATTCTACAAGAATACAACATAAGAGATCAAATTTTTAGTATTACGTTAGATAATGCTTCCGCTAATGATGTTTGTGTTAATCAATTTAAAAAATATTATCATTTCGATAGTACTTAGTCATCCCTTTTTCATATGCGGTGTGTTTGCCATATTTTAAATTTGATTGTTAAAGATGACATGCAATTTGTATCACCGCATATTGATGCAATTAGAGGTGCAATTTCTTTTATTTCTTCGTCAAACGCCCGACAACAAGAGTATCGAGAATTTTGTAAAGCGGCTAACCTCAAACCTAGGAAACTAAAAACCGATGTTACAACTCGAAGGAACTCAACATATCTAAGTTAGAAAATGATAAACCGTATTGGAGCGTCATTTGTGATTTTATTAGTCAAAAGACACAATGTTTTACTTTGGATATGTGTAGTTGTGATATGGCTAATCTATTTCTCAAATTTTTGCAATCATTTTTTGAAGCCACCAAAAAATGCTCAAGAATTTATTACCCGACTACGCATCTTGAGCTTCCGTGGTTCGTAAGATTGACTTCTACTTTTGAAAGATATAAAAAATTTGATGCATTTAATGAAATCGTAACTTCAATGGAATTTAAATTTTAGAAATATTGGCTTGAAGTACCTTCTATTTTTTCATTTGCTAGTATTATGCATCCAAAATATAAAATCAAGGGCACCAAGTTGATGCTTGATAAAATTTTGGAGAACCTTGGTTTCGCCTTCGTATGCAGTCCAAACACATTGCGTAGCGACCTTGCTACTTTGTTTGTACTTACCAAACTAGATTTTCCGGTGCACGAACTCATACTTCGTCCGATGTGGCATCGACGTCGGGTGGTAGTTCTGGTTTCGAAAGAGCGTTAAATGCTATGGATGCCATTGACGCCAAACTAGAAAGCGATGTGCATTCATATGCTTTCGATAAGAGTGAACTCGATGTGTATTTAGAGTCTCGAGTTCAAATTTCTTGAGATGAGGCATTCGACATTTTGGGTTGGTGGAAATCCAACGCAACCATGTATCCCGTGCTCTCGAACATGACACATGATTTACTAACATCGTTTGTCTCAATTGTAGCTTCTAAGTTAGCTTTTAGTGCATGTGGACGCGTGTACGAGGATCGACGGGGAAGTCTGGCACCAGAGCTCGTGGAAGCACTCATTTGCATGAAGGACTGGAGCGACGCAGTCACGAGGGACCAACAACAAGAGGACGCACTTGCAGAGGAATTCAAGAACTTGGAGTTTGAAGACTAGTTGTGACGTTGTATATTATGAGTTGAAGAATTTTTAACATATTCTTGTACGCGTGTACATTTGTGATTTCATGTAAACGTTAACAATTGTATACGTTTGATATTTTGCACATGAATGGCACTTAGATGGGTGCCATTCTCGTTGGGATGCATCTAAGTTGTAGTGATGCAAATGTCAACCATGGTAATGTAAGCAACTTTTCATTCTTCTTTCGGTTTTTCATTTTCCTGAAATAAGCTTAAGTGTAGACCTCAATAATACAAAGTGTCGACCGCTTAGCTAGGGTGTCGACCACATCTTATTCCAGAGCGTTGATGGTGTCGACCGCAATGTAAGGGGTCGACCGCGTCTCGTTCCAGAGCCTAATAGGGTGTCGACCACATCTCAGGCAAGAGCATTTCTGGTGTCGACCGGCACATTCCGGTGTCGACCGCGTCTCATTCTAGAGCATAATAGGGTGTCGACCGCAAAATAAGGAGTCGACCGCATCTCAGGCAAGAGCGTTTCTGGTGTCGACCGCGTCTCATTCCAGAGCGTAATAGGGTGTCAACCACAAAATAAGGGGTCGACCACATCTCACAAGAGCGTTTCTGGTGTCGACCGCAGTGAAAGAAGGTGTCGACCGCGGGCCCCATTAAATCCCAGACCGGTGCCCTAAAATCACAATTTTCCGACGACTTTCGATGAATTTCGACGCCCCACTCCAATTTCTTCGTGTTTTCGCCCTTCTCTATGCCGAATCGTCAAGCTTAGAGGTAACTTTCACTAATCCACCTACGTTTTACCTATTCGTTTGAAATGGCATCAACGTCGCGTCCAAAAAAATTAAAAAATTTAAAAAAATCCAAGGTCTCCTCCGTTTCAATTATGGAGGAACCTATTGTAGGGCCCTCGTTTGATTCTAGTTTGTACTTAGATTTAGAATGTTAACAAAAATTTTTATCTGATTTCCAATGCAAGTTCATTATTCCAAGCCGTGTTTTCCAACCGAATTCCATCTATAACCTACCGATTCACGAGTTATTCGATCGTGTTGGTTTGTCTAAGCTGTTTAAATTCTGGGGACCGTTTACGAAACCTCATTTCACATGTTTTATGCTAATTTTTCATTTTAACCAAATCCGTTACAAGTGTCTAGTTATGTGTATTGAGAATGCATAACTATCACGTCTCGTAAGCTCAACGAGATGTTGAATTGCATAGGCAATGAGAGAGCCTTTCACCGAGCCTCCTTGTGGCGAAACGAGTGAGTACACTCAGTTTCTCCGCTCCGTTGTGAAAAATCCCGACACTCACCTTCCCCCTAAACCAAAAGCCAATGACTTGAACGTCACGGCTCGTCTTGTCCACCACATGATCTCCTACAACCTCCTACCTAGGGATGGTCACATGGATCACGTGAGTGGTATGGATTTGCACGTTCTTTACAAAATTTTCACTGGAACCAACTTTAACGTTGGTTATGTAATTTTAAAAAGGATGATTGATCTTTTTGAAAACTCGTCCAAGTCAATGCCGTTCAACCTTTTGTTGACAGAAATTTTCCACCAACACGGTGTCAACTTTTCTTCCTCCGAGACACCGACGGCGAGTAGATCTTTAAAGCCGATCATCCTGGTTCAACATCACAGCCACTCCAACACGAGGGCGCTGAGCAAGACCAAGAACAAGAAGCTGAAGCAGCTATTCGTCCTCGTCAATCAACAACCCAGCGGATCGAGGCGTTTTTGCACGACCATCAGGAATTTTTGGAGAATTCATTTGAGAGAATCCACCGACGCCTTGACACGATGGATGTCTGCATCTCAACCTGTAGGATCGTGTTTAACCTAAGTAGGGGGGGTGAATTAGGTTAATAGATATTTTGTAAGTTTAATACAAAATTTTTGTTTCTCTCTTAAAATTTATTTATCTATTAAATAACTAGGCACAAACAATAATTAAATAGTTTAAGGGAAAGAGGGATAAACACTGAGATTGTTAACGCGGTTTGGCCAACATTGCCTACGTCCGCGCTTCAAGGTTCCTCCTTGAAGATCTTTCTGCTCTACCTCGAGCTTTACTATGATTGACTTCCGGGTGTCAATCAAACCTTACAAATGACTCTTCTTTCTGAGAGGCGTCACCCCTTTACAATTTCTCACAAGTAATAACTTGAAGTTTTTCGAAAATGATTTGAAACTACTCTCTCGATCACAATGAGAATGATCTTGTATGATTTACAATGAGGAGAGAGTAAGAGAAAAGCTAACTAGAAATTTTGGCAGAGTTTGGACGTGCTTTTCTCTCTCGAAAATCGGCTATTTCTTTTGGCTCCTCATCTCCAATTTATAGATTTCCGTCTGTCAGACTTTGGAGCTGTCGGCATATCTTCGAGGGCTGTCGACATAGAGATAGCCGTTAAGACTCATAAGAAGGTAGCCGTTGGAGAATTTTCCTGTCGTTGGTCTTTACCGGTCGACATGTATTCGGAGCTGTCGACATAACTTCAGTATCTCTAAGTTCTTCGGTCAACATCTACTCTTGGCGGTAGACATGGAAAACTCTCTGTTATTTAGCCGGTCGACATAAGTTCTTAAACTATCGACATAACTTCGGTATCTCGAAGTTCTTCGGTCGACATCTACTCTTGGTGGTCCACATGGAAAACTCTCTGTTATTTGGCCGGTCGACATAAGTTCTTTAACTGTCGACATAACTTCGGATTTCTTCTTCCGCTGGAAACTTGAACGGTCGATAGATGTTCTTAATAGTCGACATACAATTTGTCTCTGGATTCCATGCGGTCGACATAAGTTTTGTCCGGTCGACATACGATTCAATGTCTTGATCTTTAATTGTCTTCATCCGGTCGACATACTTGATAGACGGTCGACATATGATTCTTCTCTGGACTTTAAGCGGTCGACATAAGTTGCGTCCGGTCGACATACGATCAAATGCCTTGAACTTTAATTGTCTTCAGCCGGTCGACATACTTGTTAGGCGGTCGACATATGATTCTTCTCTGGTCTTTGAGCGGTCGACAGAATGTCTTACCTGTCGACATAAGTTGCTTCTACGACCCTTCTGTTATCTGTTCGGTCGACATATTGAGCAGTTCGGTCGACATAAGTTTTCTTTAAAACTATAGCACTTGCTAGAATTCAATTTTATCTTTCATACATAATTAACATAGTTATCATAAAAAATAATTGATTGGTTTTAAAGCCAACAATCTCCCCCTTTATGATAATGACAAAACAATTGAATCATAGACACTTATGCATGTATTCTTGAAAGATAAATTTACTCCCCCATACTATAGGCATGCATGTTTTATAGATATTCAAAGCTCCCCCATACATAGACACTTATTCTCCCCCATTGTCATTATAAAAAAAAATAAGCATCAAGGAGAATAGAGCAGTAAAGCATAAAGATAGATCATTGAATCACACACACAAAACAAAATTTTTTACGAAAAAGAAAAAAAAAACTAAGATTCAAAGACTAAAAGAGATTTAAAACAAAATCTACTTAGATATCCTTTTCTCCTCTTAATGCCTCGTCATCTAAGGATGTAAAAGTAATCGATGAGGAGGATGGGGAATCAAGAGCTTGAGTTCCAGTGGTGGAGGGAATCAACACCGTCCCTACTTCAGGAAGATGCTCTTTGACCGAATCACGAGCCGGTGTGACATCTGGCTCAGCTGAAAAAGGAGTAGGTCGTGCTGAAGATCTTGGATCATCCTTTTCATGTTCTTCTTCGTCTTCATAGTCTTCGTCCCAAGCATCAACTTGTTTCTGGAGTTTATCAACCTTATGATGTAATGACTCAACTGAGGATGCTAAGTTTGAGATGAGTCCTGTGAGTATATCAAGTCGTTCCTCAATCATGGAGGAAGAAGATTGCTTCTCACGAGCAGGCTGATGCTCTGGTGGAATGTGAAGCTCTTCTGATGTCAAGGGAGGGTCATTTCTTGAAGAGGAAGTGTGAGACTTGGGTGGCATGTTTTTTCTTGAAATGCCAAACTCCATTATCATCCTGGGCTAATCTCATCCTTGCAAGAGTGGAGGCAGAATAAACATCAAGGTGCCTGACTTCGATGAGTGAAGTTGAAGGAGGAAACTGAACACCTTGCTTTGAGAAAATCTCCATTAGGAGGAGATTGAATGACAGGGACTTAGATGCCACATCCAGGACATCAAGCATTCGCTTCATAATAATGTATCCAACATTGAAGCGTCTCCGTTGAAAGAACATGTAGAGAACATACAGCTCCATGTTGCTGATATGGTCTCTATCCCCGCCTTTGGGCAGCAGGTTATAGGCGATGATATGATGTACTAGGCGTGCCGTTATATTGAGATCACTTGCCTTTGGTTTGTACGGGACATTACTTGGATCCTTAGCGATTAATTGCAAGAAATCTCTATAATCTAAGCACTGAACTAGTGAGGGCGCCTTCCCTTGCTCGTAGTATTTATCAGTGAACTCGTTTGAGCTTTTGATTTAATGTTTCGATGCTACTGTATTCTAGTTTTTTTGAGATATTGATTCGATGCTATTGTTTTCATGTTTTTTTGGCATAATAGAGGTGCTACATACAAACGTTACCATGTAATTTTTTTTTGGATTGAAGAAAACAAAAAGCATAAATTTTTCATCAAAATTTAAAATTACATAATACAGAAAGCTATAAAAATTCGATATACGAAAATAAAATTTCTATGTTAGGCTCGACAGACTCGACTGTCTCGGTCCGGCTTGCTCGTTTAGGCTCGAGGCTCGCGAGCCGGCTCGAGCCATTTTTTTTTTTGAAAAAAGCTCGAACGAGCCAGCTCGAATAGGCTCGACAAGCAGGCCGTCCCGGGCTCGAGCCAACCAGTTTGACAGCACTACGGCCAACCAGTAGGTGGTAACCACCTACCAGTAGGTGGGCCAGGCTGAGCGTGGCAGATGAGCCTGCAGCCGGCCCTCCCATCTAGCTTGCCAAGAACATCCCACACAATCTTTTCTTTTAAAATAAAATGGTAAATAGCAATTACCACTTGAATTACGATGGTAATTTCAATTGATAAAATAGTAAATAGTAATTACAGCAGACCCCTTATTTTTCTTTTGTTTTATTAATTTTAAGATGTTGGTTAGTTTAATTAGTTATTTTCATCAATTTAATTGTTTTTAACAACTTGGGAGAAATAAAAGAACATGTAATAATAAAGTTACATTTTTATTTAACTTATTTAGTCTCATAAAAAATAAAATTTACATAAATTTATAATCTTTCAACATTTCATTATCATTATCAATGAAATATGTCAATTAAGTGGACGAATATCATTAAGATGGATTGAAGTAGTGTTAAAAGTGTTCATTGCTAACTTTTTTAAGTTTAAAATATTTATTGGCACTACCTCAATAATTCAAGAGATAAATTGATATTTACCCAAATCAAAGGGCTCTTGAGTCAAGCCACTAAGCCAAGTTTAACTAATTACAAAAAAAATTAGATAATATATTGTGTAAATATATGAAATTTAAAAATATATTTCAATTACAAGAATACAATACTTATTACATTACAATAATAAATATTCATAAATTTATGCTTATATAATATTAATAACAATATAATGTATTTATACAAAGCAAATATTTATATATTTTTTGATTCATTAAGATCAGATTGTTGGTTTCGTTTAGGCTTGTGGGTCTTGAGCTAGATCAGGTTAAGTTTTTTATTTTTTCATAAAGCTCCTTAGACTTGATAAGTTCAACAACCTCAACTAATTATGCTTAGCTGGCTCGACGACTAAGATTTTTTCAAGTTCGACTGAGCTTGTTTCCCATTTTAGAACCATAATTCCAATTCAGGCATTTTTGCTCACTCACGATTGATTCTTAAAAATCTTAATTTACAGTCAAGTGTCGGTCTTTCTAACTAAAAAACATGAAATCAGAATAGGGTTGTGGATAAAAAATAATCTAAAATCAGATAAAATCCAATATAAACTCAAAAAAATGACTCGAAATTTGAACTAAGTACAATAAAGATATATTTGATTCTTTAAAATATAAAAACAAACTAGGAGCAAATTAAAGTTGCGTCGTATTTCACGGTCCCGATCTGACCCATGGTTTTAGTTCATGTTCCCAAAATTTAGAACCGTGAACATCAGTTGCGATTGTGGTTCAAGGATGAAACCAAATTGGATCGGAACTAATCGTATTGTGGTACGTCTCATTAAAAGTTAAAACCAAGATTAATGCTGTCAGCTTAGATTTCTATTTTATTGATTACAAAGTCCATCGATTTGTTCTGGTAGGTTCCAAAGTCAAGAGAAATCTATTTTATTGATTACAAAGTCCATCGGTTTGTTCTGGTAGGTTCCAATGTCAAGAGAAATCTCCATCCTAGCTGGCTTGCCATGCTCTACAATCATTGCTCTCGCTCAACGATCGGAAGTCGAAACTAAGTTATGTAGAGGTAAGAGTCATGGGAATGAATTTTTTAGGAAAGTTCGTTTATGATTTAAATTCTAACTTTTTTCTTCATTAGTTTGCCAATCTTTGTAGACTATGTAATTCGAGTATTTGCATCTTTGTTTACTCGTGTATTGGAACTAAATTATCAGTAACATGCTCGCTCCCTTTAAGAATATGAGGGTGTTTCTTGGTGTGTTTCAAAATAAAGTTTTAACTCCCTTTTTAACTTTTAAAAACTATATTTTACCACTATTGGCTGCTTTTTCCTCGTGATGAAGTCCCATACTCGATTGAATTCATTTACCACATATATATTGTTTTATGTAACACAAATTAGTATGATAAATTACTCTCTCTTTATCATTATTTCAATATAGAGAGTCAAAATGGTGAGACTCGTAGCAGTATAAATCCTAAATAATGGTGTCTAGGTTGAAAGTTTGGACCACTTTACGTTGGTTGAAGTTGCTGATACTAGAGATATGAAAGAAAAATGCATCATTGTTCTCAAATATAGGCAGACATTTATGGGTACATAAAACGTATTTGGCAAGTATCGATACGAAACAAAATACTTTAGTTTTTATTGAGGAAGAGGGATAAAACTCTAATATTCACGCAAGCAACTGAACGTACCTGGGGAGGATGCTCATTAAAAACGAAACTATGATAAAACTGATGGAACATGAAGGGACCAATGAATTGATTTATTATTATCAAAAGTCCTTAGTTGTGCCATTACATAGGATAGAGATATTAAATCGTTATTCAAAAAAGAGAAAAATAAATTGATGGTGTACATAAAAAAAGTTGTTAAGATTGTTCTCAATTGTTCGTGCATAGACATTCAGCTAAAATATAATTACATATTTTTGATGGGACACTTAGTTGACAACGATTGAATGTTGTCGTCGGTCATTTTATTTAAAATTTTACAAAATTGGTAAGACTTAATGCTAGATGGAGCATGGATACACATATATTATTTTGGGCATATTTTAAACTTGACAGTCAACGACGACCTCAAAGAAAATTAGGTTGCAATTAGTAAAGTGTGTGATGTGCCTCAAGGGGCCATAGCAAGATCAATAATTTAAAATTTACTAACAAGTTTGTGAATTTTGAAGATCATTGTCTTTTACCACTTAATTCGGATATGGACTCACCATTATATATTTTAAAATGGGAGTACTCAACTACACTTCTAGAGAAAGATGGAGGAATGATGGGTGAAACATCATGGAGAGTTCAAATTTGTCCATTCAAACTCAAGAAAGTTTATTATAGAGTTTAGTTTAGTTATCATTTATTTTAATTAATGTCTAGATTCTTTATCAAGAGTGAGGAAGTTATGTCTACAAATTTGAATTCAAATTTAATTTGATTAAAGTCAAATTTAAATTGGATTTTCAATTCTAATGTGTAAATGCCCTCTTTTTATAGAGCCAATTTGCAATCACCTATTTTTTAATGCCAGTTAAGATTCTCTTTTAAGTCTTTTTTAATCTAATTAAAATTTTAGTTTGTTACTAAGATAGTTATAAAAAAAGGTTAGAGTTATAACTTAAACTCCAATTTGATTATCGAATATTATTTTCAAAGTAAAACTTTCGATAATTGGCTCTCTCGTTTTTCATTCTTCAGCAATTCTTTGTTGAATTTAAAGAATTCAAGGCTCCATATTTTTTAAAGTGATTTGAAGTTCTTCGCCAACCTTTCTTTTCCATCTCTTTCGTGTGGAGTTAAGATAAGAACAATAGTTTTTTTTCTCAATTTCTATTCTTCCACTTTTTTTATCATCTTCCAACCCACATTTTCACAATTCATTAGTTTTATTCTGTTGTATGCATAGGTTTTCCTGACATTTGGTATTAGAGCCTCAAAATTGGTAATTTTGTTGTTTTTAAAATGATGACTTGAGGTGTAACAAAAAATCAACACACCAATAATGTCAATGAATAGGTTCCATCAACTTCTACTCAAGACGGGTGAAAGTTCTCATCAAGCTAAAATAGATGAAATTAATTGAAGACTTTTCGAACAAAAAGAGGAGATGATTTGAAGGTTTCATATGATACATCAATTATTTGCAAATGGTAACCCATTTAGATAGTATGAATAGTTGACATCACATGGACATTGATTTAGATAGGAATCACCTCAGTGATGAGCGTGAATATGATCAACCCAAGCAAAATACTCTTGATGAATGTGATTTAAAGGTAACCCATCAAACTTGCATTGATTTTGTTATGGGCAGTTAGGAGGATTCTTTGATTTGTGATGTTGTCCCCATACGTGCCAATCACTTAATTTTGGTTTAGCCATGATAATTCGACAAAAAAGTCATGCATAATGGTTACACCAACTACTTTACATTCAAAGAAGGTAAGGAGGTTATAAAATTAGCACCACTCAAACCTGATAAAGTGGCCAAGGATTAAGAAGTTTATAAAGAGAAGAAAGCAAAAATTACCTTGTTTTCATTGATAGCTGACAGTCCTCTTGTTCTACTAATATTTAAGCAAAGAATGGAAGAATTTAGAGAATTTCCCAAAGCAGTGCGGACACTCTTCAAAGAGTTTGAAAAATATTTTCGGAAGAGATTCCTCCAAGGCTTCCACCTTTTAGGAGAATAGAACACCATTAATCTTTAACTAGGAGTTGTTCTACCAAACCGTTCCGCATATCTTCTGAATCCAAAAGAATCAAAAGTATTGCACAAACAAATGTATGAGCTGCTCGACAAGGAGTATATAAGCAAAATTATGAGTCCATTTGCAGCACCAACATTGTTAGTGCCTGATACGACCCTGCTGTTCAAGTGTAGGCACGAAGGAGTAAGGGGAAAAACGACGCCGAATAACGGTTTTGGTATTTTATTTACGTTTAATGGTTAAGGGTTGGGTTCGTTATGTTTTATGTCTTTTTTATGTTGTTTTAATGACCGGTCCAGTGGAACAGAGAACCTGTTGAAAAGAGAGGAAATAAAGTTGTTTGTGGTTATCGTGAAAATTAGGGTTGCGAAGATTGGGGGAGAGGGAGCCTCCCATTTGTGGTCTCCGTCATTTTTCTTCGTGAAGACTACAACTGTTCTTTTTTGTTCCCCTGTTCTAGTTGCTGTAATATCTGTTTTTCTTCTGGGTTACTAGAGGGCTTATCAATTTGGTATCAGAGCATCTCGATCCTATGGAAAAACAGATGACGATAATTTATGTCGATGAAAGGCTCAATAGGCTGGAAGGGATTTTATCTAGTTTGAGAACGAAAGTGAGGTGATTGAAAAAGGTGCTAGTCGGGGAATCTTCAGTGAGCGAATCAGTAGAACGACGTATCCACAGATTAGAAGACACCGAGAAAGAGAGGTTGCCAAAAAATATTGAACATAAAACAGAAAGGATTAGGTCAGTACTCTCGAAGGAGGAGACACGAGGAGTTTACAATATTGGATTGCTGCCGAAAGGAAAGAAACTGAAGTCTAACAAGGGGCGAAGGTGATGAGGACATCACGAAGAGCAAAGGAAAAGAATTCAATGCAACCGAAGCAAGCATGGACAGAAAGATGACACAAGATCGAGCAAAGAAGTTTGGTGAAAAACTAAGCATATATATCCAAGAACTTCTCAATTGTGACGGCGTTATTGTTTCCGACAATATCAAAGCTAAATGCATGACATGCATTCAAGTGCACATAAAAAAAGATGACATTATTAACTTTATGTATTATAATAGATTATTTATAATCTATGTTGCATGTCATATAAAAAGTAGATTAGAAAGTTGGAAATAAAGTGAGTGAGAAAGTGGGTGAGAAAGTGGTTGAAGTTGGAAAAAGAGAAATTAGGTGAGAAATGAGTCCTATAAATATGTACTAGATTTATCATTTGAAATCAACTTGAGTTTTATGAATGATATTGTGAGAGAACTTTTCCTTTTCAACGTGTTGTTTGGTCTTTCATTATAAGTCCAACAATGTCGTTTCTGACTTATCAAACGGAATCTCTTCGTTTGTGGCGTCTTTCCGATCCAAGGTTCTTAGTTGCTTTATTGTTTCAGGTCTTAAGCTCTTCCTAAGCTAAGGTTCAAACGCCAGTCGACTTCGGGTCAAGATTCCATTTCTATCTTTACTTTCTTTTATATTCCGCATTCGATCACTGATCATTCTATATCAGTTAAGATCATATCATTTGGTATCAGAGCCGCTTGGCTATCTTCTTTAAGAAAAAATGTCTCCTTATGTGATATAAACCGGAGCCATCTTCTAGTATTCGGTTAAAAAAAATCTTCTTATTGGGTATAAACCAAAGCCATCTTCTAGTATTTGGTTTGAAATAAAAATCGAGAAGTTAGTTATTTGCATTACATCTGAAATCACTACATTTATTTATCATTTGATCCTATCTTATTTTTTATTTCTACTATCTTTGTCGTGTCTTATTGGTTAATCTGTGTTTATCTTTGTTCAATTCAATTATCGATATCCTTCACTATTTTTTTCTTACAATTGATAATTTTGTTTTGGCGTGAAAAGACTCTTTGTTAGGTCATTCAACTCTTGATATAATTGGAGCAAGTGAGGAGAAAAAGGCAAGAGAGGTGAGATTATTAGAGGATAAAAGCCAATTGACAATTGTGAAACACGAGTGACAAATTGGAGTGAAAAACTTACGTGATGGAGGATTCATTTTTCCTAAATCTCTCACAGCTTAGCCATCCACTATTCTTGTTTCGTCCATTTCTTTGCTCTTCTCCATTCATTTCCAATTCATCTTGATTTGCCCTCCTTTTTTGTGGTCTCTGTGATACTGACTGATAAATGTTTCTTATCTGTTTCTCAACCTGGGTTCGAGTAGTTGACTGGTTGTGAAGAATGGTTGGGCAGAGGTGATCCAAACCTTCATCACTTGGTTCATTTTGATTATTCTTCTTTTTCCCCATCAAGCAACCATTTCTCTATAGTCTTTTCTACTTTGAAATTGATGACTTACCAAGCTGACCAACCTATTGCTGACACTTTCATCCACTTGACTGGTTTTGTTATCCATTGATTTTTTGACTCCTTTCGTTTCTATTTAATCGTAGAGTTAAACAGACAATACACATAAACAATATAATTAAACAAATTATCAAACACACTTACAGTGGAGAGAACATCTCTGTGAAGCTTGCGTTGTTAAGCAGTCTACAGAAATGGTTTTAAAACCTGGTGCGCTCTGATACCAACTGTAACATCCCGTTTTTTTTTTTTTTCTTTTCGTAACATAAAAAGCTTTTCATTGAAAATTCTTTTATCAAATCTATACATATATATTTGTACATACATAGCGGAAGCTAACATTTAAAATCACACTTATAAGTAGTTAAACATAGGTCACATTCTCAAAATATAAAACTTTACAAACACTACATATTTGTAATTCAAAATAACTTTTTACAAGTTCTCTTCAAAACATGTGTCTTTTAGTGAGCTTACTCCACCGGTCAAAATCTCGCTTAACAACGACAAGGCTCCACAGAAGACACTCTCCTCCTCCTTCTTATTAAATCCTTAGGTGACATTTCTTCAACATTCAAGTCATCACCTACATTGCAAAGTCTAACTAATGAGCTTAAAGCTCAGTAAGTAGTGCAAATAAAACATGGATGATGTAATGAATGATATGATTTAAAACAATGCAGCTTATTACATTTTCGTGG
>QAOC01007028.1:84703-155186 GCA_003255005.1 Begonia fuchsioides
AAAAACTAAGGAGGAGGTGGAGAAAGCATGAGGTGTTTTCTCCTCATTCCACCCCACTTAAGCTACTCCCCAAATTCACCAATCATATTTATTTAACTTTAATAATAACATTTTGATTTATATTATTTTTACACAGAAAATTAAGGTGGAGGTTGTAGAAAGCATGAGGTATCCATTCAAGTAGGAGGTGTCCATTCTAATAATCACTAATTAGCTTAGGTTAATCTTATGATTGAGAGTTTTATTTATTCTAACTTTCCTTCAAACCCTTCATACACGTAACAGTTTTTTTCCTTTCATCGATCACAACTTCTAATTTACCGTACCATCAAAACTAAATCACAAGATCATTGTACCATACACAAAAAGCAAGGGTGTTACAGCCTTAGCTCTAGTGTGTCATATCCATCTTTGTTTTTCTTGTCCAATCTGAGGAAATTGAAATGAAACATAGGAAAATGGCTAATCAATTCTCTGGACTTCAAAAGGAAAAGGGAATGGCAGAAAGAAAAGCTAAAGAAATGTTGTCCCTCATGAAATCGTTGAATATAGAATTGCGAAAGAAGCGACAACTTAGCAGCTTATCGATGAACTTAGCAAAAAGAGCGAACCAAGGAAGCGAGTCCATAAAGCAATCAATACGAGTTTTGGTATTTTATTTGCATTTAATGGTTAAGGGTTGGGTTTGTTCTGTTTTATGTCTTTTTTTTATGTTGTTTTGATGACCGGTCAAGTGGACCGGAGAACCTGTTGAAAAGAGAGGAAAGAAAGTCGTGTGGAGTTATCGTGAACATTAGGGTTGTGAAGATTGGGGGAGAGGGAGCCTCCCATATGTGCTCGGCATCAGTTTTCTTCGTGAAGACCACACCTGTTCTTTTTCGTTCCCCTGTTCTAGTTGTTGTAATATCTATTTTTCTTCCGGGTTACTAGAGGGCTTATCTGTGCCTAAGAAGGATGATTCAATTTGAATGTGTGTGAATAGTCACACTATCAATCAAATAACCATCGAGCATCAGTTTCCAAGACCACTATTAGAAGACATATTAGATAAGCTATGTGGAGCATTCAATATTTTAGAAAGTAGATTTATAGAGTGGTTATCACCAAATTCATATGAAAGAAGGGATGAGTAAAAACAACATTCAAGACCAAGTACACTCTCTTTAAATGGTTAGTGATGTCATTCAGTTTATCCAATGCTCCTCAAACTTTTATGAGATTGATGTGTTATGTGCTTAGAGAGTATTTAAAAAAGTTTATTGTGGTCTATTTTGATGATATCTTGATATACAACTCAGAGTTGAAGTCTTGCATCGAACATGTTCGTATTCTGCTCAAAATACTTACAGATGCTAAGTTGTTTGATAATCTCAAGAAGTGCAGTTTTTTTCAAGAAAAGATTTCATTCCTTGGTTTTATGATTTCCAATGAAGGATTGGTAGTAGACGAAAAAAAATTTAAAGCAATTAAGGATTGAGTAACTCTGAAGAACGTGTTAGAAGTAAGAAATTTCCATAGACTAGCCTCTTTCTATAGGAGAAGTTATGTCTCTTTTTATTGGTTGCATGAAAAATGGAAGAGAGTTCAATGGAACCAAGCTTGCTAGACAGCCTTACGAATAATCAAGGAAAAGTTGTGTAATGCTCTTTTCTTAGTTTGACTTAACTTTACTTAGGCGTTTGAGGTAGAGTGTCTTGCATTAGGAGTTAGGATTGGACCGTTACTTATGCAATAGGGGAAGCACTTAGCCTATTTTAATAAGCATTGAAGGGTTCCACAACAACTGCTTCAAACTATGATAATGGTTTCTTTGCGATGATTAGAACTTTGGAGGTATGACAACATTATCTTTCACCAAAATAATTTGTTATTCACATAGATCCCTAAGCTTTGAAACATATCAAAAGTCAAGGAAAACTCAATCGAAGACATGCAAAGTGAGTGGAGTTTCCAATGTACTATCCTTACATGATCAAATATAAGAAGGGATTTCAATGTGGTAGCCGGTGTACTTTCTAGAAGGTACATGATTTTTACTAAACTTCAAACTAAAGTTATGGGATTTGATTGAATAAATGATCGCTATAAGAGGATGTACATTTCGGCCATTGTTAGAAAAGTGTCAAATAAGGCAGATGATGACTATTATTTATTAGATGGTTTTCTTTTCAAGCATGAGCGACTTTGTGTGCCTAAAGGTGGAATTCAATAGTCTCTCATCCGAGAAGCACACTGTGGGGGATTATGACAAGCCACTTGGTGAGAAAAAGACGCTCAATCTATTAATGAGCATATCTTTTGGCCTCTACTTCAAAGAGTTCATTAGTTCTGACCACTTTCGTATATTCTGGGCATGCCTTGGATGTTCTTTTTTGCTTTTAGTTGTTGGATGAATTATCCTAATATGGGATTTTAGGGTATGATATTGTTTGTTTGTTTGTTATTGAGAAAATGGATATAGGACTAGAAAAGTTAAATTTGACTTCGTTGTCTATGTATTTATTGTTTTGATAGTGGAAGAGCTCGATGCCAATAAACAGGAAGATTTTGTTTGTATCTAAGCAGCCAATGATTGAATGTTTAGTTATAAAGCAATTTGGTTAAATAATGTTCAGCCATTTTTTTTAAAATTACATGGTAATTTTGCTTCTGATAACCTGTGAATTTCATGTTCCTTTTCTTCTTTAATTATCTTTCTCTTTCCATCTTGCTCAAAAAGATATTAATTTTTATTTAAAGAGATATTTGCTCTATAGAAATTTATCCTTCAAGGGCGACTGATATTTGGACCTGATACAAGGTCATTGTTTGTCACATTGATGCTGATTAGTGCTCCAGTCATAGCATTTTGTGTATTTAATGCAAGGCATTTACGTCACAAGTTTGAGTCACAGAATGTGGGGTATGGAATTCTGGGGGTTGCAATTGTGTTTCCATCTGCATAAGTCCTCTTTCTCTCCAGTTCTTACGGTTGTGTTTCCTTTCTATCCAAGTTCTTTTAGTGTCTTGACGTACACAAATGTATTGAGTCTCCGAATGTCATGCCAAGTAGATTCACTTTTTTGATAGATAAGTAGATTCTGGTATGTTAATGGCATGCGTTATTATTTAATAAATCAGTTGAAGAATATGTTTTGTAAACTGTGGCTTGCAATAGTTGATCAGATTGTAGTTATAGTAAAGATGTATGGATGGGGCAGAGTTTGGTACTGATCTAATCTAATTTTATCAGCATGTTAACTGCGATCTATAGTCATATTAGAAAAATGTGAATGAATGAATAATCTTTTTCAATTTAAATCGATTTTTTGACCGAAGAGTTTTGTTATGAGAATCTTTAAGACTTACCATTGTTAAACTTAGATCAAGAGAAATTCATCATGCAGTAAAAAAATCATTCAATATCCAAGTTCCGAGGGTTGCATAACAGTAATTTCTTTTGATTGATGCATTTTAGGTGTTTTTGCTGCTTTTCCTTACATCAAGCCGGGACCCAGGAATGATCCCACGAAATTCACATCCACCAGAGGAAGAATTTTCTGCTGCGGGTGATACTGGAGCAAGACAGACACCAGGCCTTCAGTTTCCTCGCTCCGAGAATTATTAGCCAACGGCCTTCCTGTCGGAGTCAAATATTGTGACACATGCATGCTATATCGTCCTCCTCAGTGTTCGCTCTTTGCAACAATTGAGTGGAGCGTTTTGACCATCATTGCCCTTGGCTGGGTCAATGCATTGGTAGGGTAGGCTGCTTCACATGAACTAAACGGTTAGCTCATAAAATACCAGGAGTTATATTAACTCTACTTGCCAATAAAAAAATGATATTATCTCATAAATCAATCTTTGGAGATTCAGCTTCAAATAAAATCTCACTTCTATGAATTCAAATAACCCAATAGATAGCTGATATTTTGTATCTAATAGCAACAAACGAGGTCCGGATCTGGTTTCTTTATTGTTTACCTCCGCTAATTTAACTTCTAACCTCATTTGGCTTGATTTTGCTACTTTATTTTCTCGTAAATTTAAAAGTATATACTAAATATTTTTTTGTGAAAACTTGTTACTACTTATTAAAGCCCTTTTGTGTCTTATCCTAAATTCGTCAACACCCCACCACAATGCACGCTCTAAGTTAATCATTAGGAAAAGTATTAAGATAAAGTGACAACATAAGAATGGCTTGTGGCCCTTTCTTAAAAATCTAATTTGGCTACTTGTTTTTTAGGTAACTCTCTCTTCTGGCTCCCTTTGTAATTGTGATGATTGACTAACCAAATGGAGTTCAAATTTAGCGATCTCATCCCATGCTGGATAGCTTAGGAATTTGGCTACATTTTACATGAAGAACAATTGTTGAAATAAGGGTTGGAAGGTCGCAAATGTTGCACAAGTCTCGAAGGTTAGTGTATGTCGGATCCAAAAATAATTGTCATCTTCATCAAGGATGATTAAGTCGGTCTTGCATGCCATGTGTTCATTGAGCGCCTTTGCATGTGCATAAAATTAAGCTACTAATGTCTTTCTAACAATGAAAATGATGTGCAATCGGAGAGCGAAACCAAGAAGACATCTCGAGGGCCCATAACTCGAGCCCGAGCCAAGAAATTTGTTAACATGTTTGCTCATTTTGTAGGGTTATTTATGCAAGGAACCTTACTGGTGGAGCCAACTTTGGATGATCAAGGACAGCCCAAACATCTTCTCACTTAGGAATTTTTCACAGTACCCGCGGAGCAAGGTGGAGAAAGAAAGGTGGAGGCGGCCCAAGATTTGGAGAAGGGAAGTCCAAGCCCATTTCACTCGAGTACTTCATCAGCCCAAGTTCACATGGAGGGATAAGGTCTCATTTTATTATGTCATTTAGTGTTTTGATCTTTTTTAGTTGAACAATTACCGTGTGAAAAGGTGGATTGTATTGGTTAGAGTTAGGATTTTATTTGCTGAAGGGTTAGTCACATGAAAACCCTTTTTGTGCTTCAGGTGGGAGTGTTGAAGGGGGGACCATGGTAAGCCTTGGTGCCTCCTTTTCGGGTAACTTCTAGGAGGACCACCTAGCTAATTTTCTTCCTTATTTTGCCATTTCGGGTAATGTCGTTTTTGAATCTTCTGGGAACACCCCCTCCCAAACTTGGGGGTGATTTTAAAGCTCACTTTGAGCTCATTTGTAGTCAGTGAAGTTTGAAATCAAAGACTACATTTTGCATCTCATTTCCTTGGTGGTTTCATCTCCTCCAAGACTCGAGTTTTCTGGTGAGTTATATCCGGAAACCACCGAGAGCTCCACTCCGGTTTTGGCTACCACTCAAGCTTGGGTTAGCTAGGACATACCACACTCCTTCAACCACGTTCTAGTGGAAGCCAAGGTAAGGGTGTGAACCCCAAAGCTTCTCCTCCGTCGGGATTATCCCTTCGTTTTTCAACCTTTCTGATCTGCCTTTCCAGGGAGCTCCTTTTTGAGCACTCTAGCCATTTTCTGCATATTTTCTGATTCTCTCATCCTTTTACCAGTGATCTTTTGAACCATAAACCCTTTCACCCCCATCTACCTTCCATCCAAATTTAACCCCGTATGCCGCAAGAGATCTGGCCGTAGACATTTGACCTTTTTTTTCCTTTACCCGAGCCAACTTACCCCATTCTCCCCCTCTTTTCTCTCTCCATTTCTCTTTAACCGACCCAACCACCATTCCCATAGCACATCATCTGGTATGAGAGCCCCTTTCCTAACCACCACCCTTCTATTGTTGTTTTTATTCGATATCTAGAGGGTAACATGATGACTCGGAGTGGAGCTACCCTTAACCCACCCCGAGAACCCGGCACACCCAATGTACCACCTCCTGCACCCCGTAATCCGAGAGAAGCTGAACCAAGCTACCAAGGGCAAATAGATGAGCTCAATAGGAGGTTGGATCTTGTTTTGCAACGTTTGGAGGAAAACTCACACCTCGTGAGAAGACAACCCACCGTGCCAAGGAGAAGGCCTGGCCAAGGAATGAGAAGAGGCCGAACCCTTGACTTCGAGGACTCTGTGAAGATGCTATCTCTTTTGATCCACAAAGCCTAGAAGATGAGCTGAGGAACGTTAAGGTTACTATCCCTTCCTTTAATGGATCTTGTAGGGGTGATGGTTTCCTTGATTGGGTTGAAAAAGTGGATAAAATCTTTGAATGTTATAATTATTCGAAAAAAGGCCAAACTACAATTGATTTCTTTAGAGTTGACCGGCTATGCTAACCTTTGGTGAGATAGTGTGAGATCCCACAGAAGACGTGAGGGAGATGATGAAGTTTTGACATGGAGAGCAATGAAAATGCTCATGAGGAGGCAATTTGTTCAAAGCCATCATAAACAAGAGCTTTTTCCTCCAACTCCAAACTTTGAAGCAAGGCACCCTCTCGGTTGAAGACTATTTAGCCGAGGATCCGATGTGATCTTCAAGAACCCGAGGAGAAAATCATATTAAGGTTCCTTAGAGGCCTAAACAAGGAAATCAGAGACATTGTGGAGTTGCAACCGTTGGATAATATGGATGTTGTCATCCAACTTGCTATGAAGGTGGAAAGACAAATCAAGCGGAAAGGCAAAGGTGTTTCTAACCGGTTTGTACCAAGGGCCACGCCCCCATTCAAACCATTTCCTAAGAATGAAGATAAGCCGCCATTTGTTAAGCCTTGGAGTCGAAAGAAGGAATTTGAAGTAAAGCCCAAAGATGATGGTATTCGACCTAGGTCAAGGGAGATCAAGTGTTTTAAGTGTCTCGGCCTTGCCCACATTGCCTCTCAATGCCCCAACAAATGAGTGATGGTTCTTCTTGAGGAGTCTAATGAGGTTATTAGTGAAGAGGAAGACACGGTTGAGACTAGTGAAGAGCAAGAGCTGATGGAGGTTTTCCATGCACAAGAAGGACCTCTCTTGATGGTGATCCGCCGAGTTCTCACCATCCAAACCCAAGGTGAAGGGGTACAAAGAGAAAACGTCTTCCATAGTAGATGCCTAATTCAAGGGAAGGTATGTTCCTTGATTATAGATGGAGGAACGTTGCACCAACGTGGCATCTAAAGATCTTGTAAAGAAGTTGAAGCTTGTTACTACGGAGAATCCAAATCCTTATAGACTTCGATGGCTAAATGAGAAGGAAGATCTCAAGGTCTCCGAGCAAATAAGCATTAAATTCTATATTGGTGGTTATGTAGACAAAGTGCTATGTGATGTGGTACCGATGAGTGCAAGCCACATCTTGCTTGGAAGGCCGTGGCAATTTGATAGAAGAGCTATCCATGATGGCTATACCAATCATTACTCCTTCAAGTTTGGTGGGAAAACCATCAAGCTCACCCCCCTTGAGCCAAGCCAAATAGTCTAGGATGTAGTTGCAAGGAGAGAGGGGGCGACCAAATCTAATTTCTTTATGACCAAGAAAGAGTTGATAAAGACTCTCCAAGAGGGAGGCCCAATTGTACTAGTTTTGTTTCAAGAAAGGCTCCAAGAAATTGAGCATGTTCCAAATGAGGTTCAAGCACTTCTTGAGGAGTACCAAGATGTGTTTCCGGAAGAACTACCCCGTGGTTTACTACCCCTTAGGGGAATTGAACACCAAATTGACCTCCAACCGTGAGTAGTGCTACCAAATCGGCCTTCCTACCGATTGAATCCCGAGGAGGCCAAGGAGCTTCAAAGGCAAGTCCAAGAGCTTCTTGACAAGGGGTTTATAAGAGAATCTTTGAGTTCGTGTGCTGTCCCGGATCTATTAGTTCCAAAGAAAGATGGAAGTTTCTGGATGTGCGTGGATAGTCGAGCCATAAACCAAATCACCATCAAGTATAGGTTCCCGATTCCTAGACTTGAAGACATGTTGGATGAGCTTAGTAGGTCATCCTATTTCTCTAAGGTGGACTTAAAGAGTGGCTACCATCAAATAAGGATGAAGGAAGGTGATGAATGGAAGACGGCCTTCAAGACTAAATATGGTCTCTTTGAATGATTAGTAATGCCTTTCGGATTATCTAATGCTCCAAGTACCTTTATGAGACTCATGCATTTTGTTTTGAAAGATTTCTTGGGCAAATTTATAGTTGTCTATTTTGATGATATATGATATATTGGTGTTTAGTTTGGACTTTGCTACTCACCTTGCTCACCTTAGATTGTTGTTTGATACACTCCGAAGAATTAAATTGTTTGGCAACTTAAAGAAGTTTGCTTTTGTGCAAGAGAGAGTACACTTTCTCGGGTTTATTATTTTTAAGGATGGCATGGAAGTCGATGACTCAAAAATTGTGGCAATCCGAGAATGGCTTATTCCCAAGAGTGTGTCGGAAGTTAGGAGCTTTCATGGCCTTGCATCTTTTTACCGAAGGTTCATACAAGGGTTTAGTTCAATTGTAGCTCCTTTGACTGATTGTACAAAGAAGGGAAAGAAGTTTGAGTGGACTTCGGGTTGCCAAGAAAGTTTTGAATTGATAAAGGCCGAGTTGTGCAAGGCACCCGTGTTAGTGCTCCCCAATTTCAATAAGGTCTTCGAGGTCGAATGTGATGCTTCAAGGCTAGGCATTGGTGCAATTCTTATGCAAGAAGGGACCCGTGGCCTACTTTAGTGAGAAGCTCAAGGGTGCCATGATTACTTACTCAACCTATGACAAAGAGTTTTATGCGGTGAGACCAAGATTTTGGCCAATGGTATGAACGGTGTTTAAAGAAGCAAGAATGTGGATACTACCTTATGGATGGTTACCTCTTCAAGGGAGGCAAACTTTGCATCCCTCATAGCAGAATCCGAGAGACTCTCATCAAGGAAGCTCATGGTGGGGGTTTAGCAAGTCATTTTGGCGAGAAGAAGACCTTAGAAGCACTTCAAGAGCATTTTTATTAGTCTCACTTGTTTCGGGATGTGTACAAACTGGTGGAAATGTGTATCATTTGCAAAAAGGCCAAAAGTAGGATCTTTCCCCAAGGGTTGTACATGCCCTTACCCATCCCAAGTCATCCATAGGTGGAAGTAAGCATGGACTTTGTTTTGGGATTACCTCGGACTAGTAGAGCTAAAGAATGCATTATGGTTGTGGTTGACCGGTTCTCCAAGATGGCTCATTTTATAGATTGCACTAAAACGGATGAGGCTAGCCAAATTGCCGATTTGTTCTTCAAAGAGGTTGTTAGATTGCACGACATCTCGAGGTCTATTGTATCTGTAAACAACCCTCAGTTATTTTATGAATTTTGTGATTTTAAGATGAAAGCGTTTAAGATTATTTTTATGAATGTCGCTTAAATATTAGAGTGTTAAGGTATTTTGAATAGTTTTGATCGACCCCAGAATTGAAGAGCGGTCGACACAATATATAGTTTCGGTCGACCCCAGAATTGAAGAGGGGTCGACACAATATATAGTTTCGGTCGACCCCAAGATCGAAGAGGGGTCGACACAATATATACTTTTGGTCGACCCTAGGATCGAAGAGGGGTTGACACAATAGAACCCTTTGGAGTACTTTGGGTCGACCCCAGGATCAAGAAGGGGTCGACACAAAATAGTCCTTTAGTATTCTTTCGGTCGACACAACAGACGAGAGGTCGACACAAAGGACTCTAGGGAATAGATTGGGTTGACACAATTCGACGAGCGATCGATACATTCATACATGCCGTTGAAAAGTCAGCCAAAACATGAGGAAATCCGATTGATGGGCGTAAAGGAAAGGTTAATTTTGTTTAATTAAGAGATAAGAAGGCATAGTCTGCCATTCCCCTACCAGCATGGTTCCTTCCCCTATTTACTGAGAGCTCTCACGTCTTGATAAGGGTGAGTGAGATTTAGAAAGAAAAGAAGTTCCGTGAGAGAAAAGAGTAAGGAGGTGTTATCTCAAGAGAAGGGAAGTTGAAAACTCAGAAGTTTTCGTGGAAGCTAAAGTTCAAGGTAAATTTTCTATCCTCCGAGTTTCTTCTAAGTTTAGTAATGATAAAATGATGGTATTGGTTGGGTTGGTGGATAAATATAAAGGATTTCATGTAGGTTGTTAGAAAATCGGTTAATTATGCGCAAGGTTAGGGTTTTTGAGATTCGGTCAATAAGTAGTAGAAATTAGAGTTTATGACCTTCATAAGAGTTAGAGTAAACTCTTAGAGTAATTCACAGCCGTTAGAATCATCAACTTGAAGTTATGTAGACAATGTTATGGGCATCGTAAGTCAGTGTATGGAAACTGGGGAGAGTTTGGGTCGACCCCTTATAGTTTAGGTCGACCGATCCTCAAATTTAGAAAGGCAAGCTCTCTGTTTTGTCGAAATGGGTCGACCCGTTACAGTTTGGGTTAACCCAATCGGGGTTCAAACAGTGAATGCCCTCTGTTTTGTCCACATAAGTTGACATGCGTTAGTTTTCTGAATTTGGTGTCTTCTAAGAAGTTATTTTAGACTCTTTAAAGAATAGTGTGACACCTGTAGCATAACAAATGGATCATTATCGAAGAAGTTATGGTTGTTTGAAGTTAATGAATTACGTTACTTGCGTTTTAGGTTTTCAAGAGCAGCAACATATTGATCAAGTTTTTCAATAAAGCTAAGTACTTAAGGTAAGTTAATGTTGCATGTGATTGGCCCTACGGGGACTACATTACAAATATTGGGATTTATGATTTTGAAATATGCTGAATTGTTTGGGGTGTAATGCACAATACACCGATCTCAATTTATTTGAGGATATGTTTCTGTGCCTTGTTTGATGATTGATTGATTTTTGGTGTTAGAATAAAGATGCATGTTTAGAATGTTTGCAACATTTGAATTGTACATTTTATTGCATGTTTACATGTTCATGCATCTTAATTGTTCATGCATCATGGTTTTAGGAAAAATGCAAAAATGATTTACATGCATGATTTTCATGATAATATGCAACGGGTCGTTGAAGGAGGAGCTCGAGTTAGACTGCCTCGAGGGAGGCCAAATGGTGTCTACTCTCTCCCGTGGTACCTTCAACGATCAATAATGAAATAAATGAAATGAACGAAATGTACGTAAATAGTTACATGTTGGGCGGGGTTGAGTTTGGCTGTCCCAAGAGGTTGGACCAAATGGTGCCTACTCTCCCCTAGACGGTATTACCCACATTAACTGGACTGTTAAGTGAAAGAAAAGAAATGAAATGAACAATATTGAAAACTGCATTGTTTTTATAAAGCAGCATATGCATAAAGGTCTCATAAATGTTTTATTATTATGGATTAACTTACTGAGCGTTAGGCTCATTAGATTAGCTTTGTAATGTAGGTGATGAAATAAATACTGTGGATTCTACTTACCGCTGAAAGATGCTCGAAGTGGTGAAGTACGTCCATTGCTGAAGATTGTGGCTGTTAGTGCAATTTTGACTGGTGGGTGGCTCATGTAAATGGAAATGTTTTGTTTGAAAACTAATGTATAATATTATGTTTAGTTTATAGTAAATGGAAATGTTTTGTTTGGAAAACTAATGTATAATACTATGTTTAGTTTATAACAATTTTGTAATAACTTGGTCTTAACGTTAAGGTACAAGTATATTTTGGATTATTTATTACGAATATAATCGATTTTGATGAAGTTAAATAAAAGTCTTCCGCTGTACTTTGTCTCAAGGATTTCAAATTGATAAGTTTTACCTTAAAGTGTTTAAAGTGGGTACATGTGTAAAAAAAAATTCAATTAAGCAAAAGGAAAAATCAAGCGTTACAATATGGTATCATAGCACACTGGGTTTTAAAATTGTTTCTGCAGACTGCCTAAAAGCACAAACTTTCACATGGAGATACTTCATACACTGTAAGTTTATTTATGATGATATTATTGTTTGTATTTATGGGTTGCTAAATTGTTAAGGCTTAGTTCATTATGTCGAGAGGACAAAGAAGGGAAATGGAAGGAGGAGATGATGCAATTAAAAAGCTAACTGATATAGTGGATAGTCAGCTTCAGTAATTAGAACGATATATGGCAAAGGAAGAACAAGGAGGTTTTCGTTCGAATGTTGCTGGAGAGTTAAGTTGTGAAAGATTTCGACGACTTCATCTACCTAACTTTGATGGACAGGCAACAGATCCAACTTATGCTGAAGAGTGGATCCGAACGATTGAAGATATGTATGATTATGCCAAGATTGAGGAAGATGAGAAAGTTAATTGTGCAGTCTTTATGCTGTCAAAGGATGTACGTTACTGGTGGGACACTATTAAAGTGACCACAAATGTGAAAGAAATGTCATGGAACAAATTTAAGGAGATCTTTTACGACAAATATTTCAATCATGCAGTTCAAACAAGTAAGTTGGTGGAATTTGCTCAATTACGCCAATTTGGATCCGTATCGGAGTACATACGAAAATTTGAAGCATTATCTTGTTTTGCTCCACACATGGTGGCCACTGACAAACTCAAGGTACATCAATTCATTCAAGGGCTGAAAGTTGACATATATAGAGTAAAGATCTCCGGGACGAAAAATGTACCTTATTCAATGGTGGTGAAAAAAGCCCTAGAAGTGGAAGAGGCTGAAATAAAATTCCAAAGGGAGAGGGAGTCTCCGAATAAATTTTTTAAAGAAGTGCAGCATCAACCAAATCAGACATTCCAGCAATCAAAAGGCGCAAAACGACCCAATGACGGAAAGATTGAGCAAGGGAAAGGAAAACGTGTACAAGAGTTTTCTCAAATTGAAGAATGTCTGAAGTGTCAGAAACGACATTTTGGAGAATGCATAGCTGGAACTAGTAGGTGTTTCAAATGCAAGGAGATAGGTCATATTGCAAGGTATTGTCCAAAAGTGAACAAAGATCAAATAAAGGTGGCACCAAGGGTTTTTGCACTTATCGAATCTGATAATGAAGAACAACCTGCGGTGGTGTCAAGTACTATTTTAGTTAATGGTGTTACTGCTTACACATTGATAGATTCTAGTGCCTCTCATTCATTCATGTCATCTACATTCATGGTTAAAATGAAATGTTCACCAGTGGTAGCTGAACATGTTTACGATATAATGTTGCCATCTAGAGAGGAATTACATTTGAATTATGTCATACTGGATTGTATTATTTCGGTAAATGGTAGAAACTTACAAGCTGATTTTATAATTATGGATATGAAAGGGTCTGATATTATATTGGGGATGGACTGGTTATTTCAGCATTTTGCAACAATTAATTGTAGAGCCAGAACAGTATGTTTCCAGCCTCTGAATGTTGAATGGTATTCTTTTCAAGCAATGAAAAGTACCAACAGAACACCTATCATATCATTTATTAAAGCCCAACAATTATTGAGAAGCGGTTGTTTTGGGTTCTTAGCAAGCATAATTGATACTCGAATGCATTGTGGTGCAAAATTACAAGATATTCTGGTGGTGAAAAACTTCTCAGATGTATTTTTAGACGATTGACCAGGACTACCCCCAGATTGAGAAATTGAGTTCGTAATTGATATATATCCAGGAGCAGAACCAGTATCAAAGAATCCATATAGAATGGCGCCTGTAGAATTAAAAGAATTGAAGGCACAATTGGAGGAATTAGTACACAAGGGCTTTATACGTCCAAGTTTCTCGCCATGGGGAGCTCCAGCGTTATTTGTTAAGAAGAAAGATGGATCACTCAGAATGTGTATTGACTACAGAGAATTAAATAAATTAATGATCAAGAACAAGTATCCACTTCCAAGGATTGATGATTTATTTGACCAACTCCAAGTGCACAGGTGTTCTCAAAGATCGATCTAAGATCAGGATACTATCAATTGAAGGTCAAAGTGGAAGATGTCCCGAAAACAGCATTTAGAACTCGATATGGACATTACGAGTTTTTGGTGATGTCTTTTGGATTGACCAATGCTCCTGCTGCCTTTATGGATCTAATGAATCGCGTATTCCAAGAGTATCTAGATAAATTCATAATTGTGTTTATCGACGATATTCTCATATATTCTCAAACAGAGGAAGAGCATATGGAACATCTAAAGGCAGTATTATCAACTTTAAGACGACATATCTTATATGCTAAGTTTTCTAAATGTGAATTCTGGCTTGATAGAGTTAACTTTCTTGGACATGTAGTATCCAAGGACGGTATTTCTGTTGATCCATCAAAAGTCCAAGCAGTGATGGACTGGCCACAGCCAAGGAATATTAATGAGGTACGTAGCTTTCTTGGGTTAGCTGGATATTATCGAAGATTCATTGAAGGATTTTCAAAGATAGCAATCCCTTTGACCCGATTAACGAAGAAAAACGTAAAGTTTTGGTGGTCAGGTGAATGTGATAGAAGTTTCCAGAACTTGAAACAAAAATTGACATCAGCCCCAATTTTGACAATTCCAACTGAGGACGGTAAATTCACAATTTATTGTGATGCTTCCAAAATTGGATTAGGTTGCGTATTGATGCAAGAAGGAAAAGTGATCGCTTACGCATCAAGGCAATTAAAAGGGTACGAGCAAAATTATCCTACTCATGATTTAGAATTAGCTGCAGTTGTTTTCACATTAAAAATATGGAGGCATTATTTATATGGACAACAATGCGAGATATTTTCAGACCATAAGAGTCTGAAGTATTTATTCACCCAAAAAGACCTGAATATGAGGCAACGAAGATGGCTCGAATTCGTAAAAGATTATGAGTTTGAAATCAAATACCACCCCGGCAAAGCTAATGTGGTAGCTGATGCATTGAGTAGGAAGTTCATACCAGTCCAATTGGCAATGTCTATAACGCTTCAATCTGAAATTCAAAAGTCTGGCTTAGAAGTAGTGTCAAATTTGAGTTGTATGCTTGCAGCATTATCTTTGAAGCCAACTCTTATGGATGAAATCGAAGAAGCTCAATTGGAAGATCCAAAATATAAAAGATATAAATTGGGCAAAAAGCCAAATTCTTCTGACTTTAAGTGTTCGAATGATGGTGTTCTGAAGTTTAAAGATAGATGGTATATTCTGGAAAAGCAAGAATTACGGAAGAAAATATTATCGGAAGCCCATTCTTCTACATTTACGGTGCATCCAGGAAGCACTAAAATGTATCGGGATTTAAAACAGCATTTTTGGTGGACGAATATGAAGGAGGACGTAGCAAAACATGTGAAATTTTGTGTCACGTGTCAAGAAATTAAAGCTGAACATCAAAGGCCTGCAGGAACGCTTCAGTCTTTACCAATCCCATAATGGAAATGAGAACATATAACAATGGACTTTGTTGTAGGATTACCGAAAACAACAAAGTGGCATGATGCTATTTGGGTGATTGTTGATAGATTAACAAAGTCAGCTCATTTCTTACCGGTTAGAATGAATTTTTCTATGGATCAATATGCTGAATTATATGTTCAAGAGATTATAAGACTTCATGGAATTCCAGCATCGATAGTATCAGATCGTGATCAAAGATTTACTTCAAAAATTTGGAAAAGTTTACATAAGGCAATGGGGACTACACTGTCTTTTAGCACGGCTTTTCATCCCCAAACTGATGGTTAAACCGAAAGAACAATTCAAATATTAGAAGATATGTTACGAGCATGTGTATTGGATTTTCAAACTACATGGAGTAAGATGTTATCATTAGTGGAGTTTGCATATAATAATAGCCACCAATCAACAATTAGTATGGCCTCGTATGAGGCATTGTATGGGCGAAAATGTCGATCTCCATTGTATTGGGATGAAGTTGGAGAAGCAAAGTTGTATGGACCAGAAATTTTACAACAAACTGCAGATCAAGTGAAAGTTATTCAAGAAAGAATCAAAATAGCTCAAAACCGACATAAACATTATGTAGATCAAAGGCGAAGAGAGCTAGAATTTGAGGAAGGCGATGAGGTATTCCTAAAGTTTTCGCCTTTTAAGGGAGTAATGCGGTTTGGAAAAAGGGGAAAGCTTGTTCTACGATTTATTGGACCTTTCCCTATTATAAAGAAGCTAGGCAAAACAGCTTACATGTTGAAATTGCCATCATCTATGGCTGGAATCCACAATGTTTTTCACATTTCAATGTTAAGGAAATGTGTACGCGATACTACTCATGTTATTGAAGATAGAAGTATTGACATCGAGCCTACTTTGACATATGGAGAAAAACCAGTAAGGATCTTGGATTCAAAAACAAAAGAATTGAGAAACAAACAAATCCCTTTAGTCAAAGTCCTATGGAGAAACCATACAATAGAGGAAGCCACGTGGGAAAAAGGCAACAAGACATGATGACGAAGTATCCGGAACTTTTTGACATCTAAATTTTGAGGACAAAATTTTGTTAAGGAGGGTAGAATGTAACAACCCTCAGTTATTTTATGAATTTTGTGATTTTAAGATGAAAGCGTTTAAGATTATTTTTATGAATGTCGCTTAAATATTAGAGTGTTAAGGTATTTTGAATAGTTTTGATCGACCCCAGAATTGAAGAGCGGTCGACACAATATATAGTTTCGGTCGACCCCAGAATTGAAGAGGGGTCGACACAATATATAGTTTCGGTCGACCCCAGGATCGAAGAGGGGTCGACACAATATATACTTTCGGTCGACCCTAGGATCGAAGAGGGGTTGACACAATAGAACCCTTTGGAGTACTTTGGGTCGACCCCAGGATCAAGAAGGGGTCGACACAAAATAGTCCTTTAGTATTCTTTCGGTCGACACAACAGACGAGAGGTCGACACAAAGGACTCTAGGGAATAGATTGGGTTGACACAATTCGACGAGCGGTCGACACATTCATACATGCCGTTGAAAAGTCAGCCAAAACATGGGGAAATCTGATTGATGGGCATAAAGGAAAGGTTGATTTTGTTTAATTAAGAGATAATAAGGCATAGTCTGCCATTCTCCTACCAGCATGGTTCCTTCCCCTATTTATTAAGAGCTCTCACGTCTTGATAAGGGAGAGTGAGATTTAGAAAGAAAAGAAGCTCAGTGAGAGAAAAGAGTAAGAAGTTCATTAGATTAGCTTTGTAATGTAGGTGATGAAATAAATACTGTGGATTCTACTTACTGCTGATAGATGCTCGAAGTGGTGAAGTAAGTCCATTGCTGAAGATTGTGCCTGTTAGTGCAATTTTGACCCGTGGGTGGCTCTTGTAAATGGAAATGTTTTGTTTGAAAACTAATGTATAATATTATGTTTAGTTTATAGTAAATGGAAATGTTTTGTTTGAAAAACTAGTGTATAATACTATGTTTAGTTTATAACAGTTTTGTAATAAGTTGGTCTTAACGTTAAGGTACAAGTATATTTTGGATTATTTATTACGAATATAATCGATTTTGATGAAGTTAAATAAAAGTCTTCCGCTGTACTTTGTCTCAAGGATTTCAAATTGATAAGTTTTACCTTAAAGTGTTTAAAGTGGGTACATGTGTAAGAAAAAAATTAACTAAGCAAAAGGAAAAACCGGGTGTTACAGTATCGGATCAGGACACCAAGTTTTTAATCGCATTTTGGAAGACCTTATGGAGGAAGGTGGGCACCTTCCTCCTCTTTAGCACCTCTTTCCATCCTCAAAACCGACGGCCAAATGGAAGTGGTGAATAGAACCTTGGGGAGTTTGCTTAGAAGTGTGGTTAGCAAGAAGCTCATGGATTAGGATGTCCAACTCCCATACATTGAGTTCGCCTACAACCGAAGTGTTCATAGTGCCACTAAAATGACACCATTTGAAGTGGTGTATGGTTTCAACCCATTGACTCCACTTGACTTAGTACCACTGCCCTCCAACGAATGATGTTGGTCCATTTGAAGAAAAACAGCTAGGTGGAGTTGGAGGGCAGATCAACTCACATGGACAGATCAACATCAATCTATTTCGAATGCTGTCGAAGTTTCTTCTTCAAGTTCTCGCCCTCCTTTATGTCCAGCCCAATAACCAGAAGCGGAAGAGTAAGGAGCTCCTCCTGAAGAAGAAGCCGGCCGTAAAGCGCCATCAGAGTCTGCTCCAAAGCTCGAGGAAGCGGCGCCGCTGAAGCTGCTTCCACGGCCTGAAACTACATGGGTAAGCGCAGACACGATAGCCGACATCTCTCTCGCCTGAATTTCACCAAACAACATTGGCTCCGATACACCGGAGAGGTTATTCTCGCCTTCATGGAATTGGTTTTCATCGCCGCTGACACCTTCTTCAGCAGGAAACCTTTCAAACTCACCGGAGCCTCTTTGATTCGCCACCTTCACCAAAAACATGAAAAGTCTCAGTTAAATTTGAGAAGGCAGGACCACCCAGATTGTATTTTGACGGCCCATTCAACCATTCGAGGAAACAAACTTAGTTGGTTCATAAATAACACGTGCAGCCGCCATTAGAGCCGTCGAGATAGAGCTCTCCGCACAAAGAACACGATAATATCACCTTCTCCTCTCTCTTTGCAGTTGCAGATCTTGAGTTTGAAGAAGCTTTTTCGGCGTCTTGCAGTGTCAAAAACTTGAGAGATGCGTTTGACAGATTACGGAACTAAAAAGTAATCTCTTGTATCAACCGTTGTCCTTCTTGATTCAGAGAGAGAGAGAGAAGAGTTCATCTTTGAATTTTGTTCTTCGCCGACTTAAAACCCACGAAAGAGGCAAGCAAAATTTAAGGCCTGCGATTATTTATTCTGATTAGCCCAAAATTCAGCAAAATGGGCTTCAAATATTTATTTAATTACAACGTTTTTGAGGGACGTTTCTTTCTCTTGAAGAAACAAAACATAACGACCACTTTATTTTTCTTTTTTGTTAATAATTCCCCCTCATTATTTGTATAATACGTCATCAACATTTTCTTATTACCCATGACGTGTCAATTATAAATTAATACAGTAAAAAAATAAATATTTATATTTTAATATATTAATTGAATTATCAACAAAATAAAATGAGGAGATAAATTCACATTATTCAAAGGCGAATTCACGTCTTTTATACTGTCTCGAGTGCAGCGATTCTGGCCTTTATTTATAACTTTTCTTTAAATATTTTCTTATAATATGAGGAAGAAGTTCAGATTGCATAGCAAATTATTTTTTATTTTTTTAGCAAATAACCAACCCTGTGAAACTTGAAAGGATAGTAGCAATTAAGTCTCATAATCATTTTTTTCTTGTGATTTTTTATGTTGAGGAGATAAAATTCTCGATATATCAATTTTAGCGATATCCAAATAAAAACAAGTTGAAAACGTCAATACCCGAAATCACCATCACAAATAAGAGATCAAAACCAAAAATGTATAATTGCTGGACCACTTTGCGACAGATCAATTGCAATTCACTATTAATCTTGTTATATGCCTGGTTTTTTGCCAATGGAGCATGTGCCAATAAAGTGGAATTTCTGTGTTGGCCGTGATTTAAAATAGTAAATCAGGTTGAACAATGATGCTTCCTCCCGGATCGTTTACTTGTTCCATTTGATACAAATATATTTAATTATTTATTTAAAGTAATCTGAATACGTTCAGGGATGAATGCATTTGGATGAAGCAAACCATCTTGAATAAATCAATAGGGAATTATATAATAATATTAATGCTTCTCTTCCCTTTCAATAGCTCTCTTTCTAAACATAGCAATTTCTGGAGGTCAAAGCACGTCTCTTCGATCTGAACAGTCACAGTATTATTTAATTATTTTAAAATAAAATTAAAATAATGTTTTCATAGCATATCAACATGCTGTCACGTTATATTTTATCTAATCTGTCACGTTTTCTGTTTATAATGTCCGTTTCAAAGATGATTTTATATAATAAAATAATGTTTTCTTTTGTGTGGGTTTACAATCCCAATATTATGCAGGAGGAACACATGAACCGCAGTCGCATATTTGGTTCGGTGGGGGTTGTCCTTTGCCGGATTGAGTTGTTTCACGTAGGGCTGGGTGGATCCGACCCAATCCGACAATCCGACAATCCGATTGGATTGGATCGGATCGAGTCGGATTGGGCAACGGTTTTCGATCGGCAAAGTCGAGTTTCGATCCGACGTTTGGATCGTTTATCGGATCGGATCGGATCGTTATCGGATTCAAAGGAGATCTGATCCAATCTGAACGTCGGATTGCCGTTTATAATCAAACTTCAAATCAGTTGTCTGAAATCCCCAATCCGTAACCCTTTCTGAAATCCCGACGATCGACTCTGAACCCCACGATGGAACCCCGACGATCGACCCGAGGCCGAGACTCTCCCAAAAGTTTGCATTATTTAATTTAGGTATTGAATTTTTAGAATTGCATATTTGTTGAATTGTATTTGATTGAATTGTGGTTGTGATGAAATTTAGGCTAACTAAAAATTGGATTGAGATATGAGAATTTAAAATGTAAAAATCGGATTGAGATATGAAAAGTTAAAATGTAAAAATCGGATTGAGATATGAGAATTTAAAATGTAATTGTGCTATGTTTTATACAAATTTTAGATGAATGAAAGTTATTGAGATTGATAATGTATTATTTGATTGGATCATATTGATTAGATTTGAGAATTTTAAATTTGGTTTGGTTTTTTTTTTTGTATAATGGAAAGTACAACTTCTGCAACTATCGACACAACGATACAATCAATATTTATAACTCCTGCGACAACTACGAATCCTACTAAGCCTGCCGCTAATCCATGAAAAAGAGCGTTGAGGGCTACATGTTAGGATCGTTTTACATTGTGACATGATATGGAGGGCCCAAAAATTCTCTTGCCATGAATGTTTATCTAATGTGTTTTCTAATTTTGTAACTCCCTATATCATTGAAGAATTCAACCTTTTTCAGCTCTAATTATTTCATTTGAAGTCAACGCATAGAGGTATGATGGAAGGAGTCGAAGCCCCCATGCTAGTGGACCAAGCAACAAAGCATGAGGACCACAATTTGATCCGGCACAACTGGACCTCCGAAGCTTTCTCTGCCAATTTTACACCCGATCCACCCTCTAATGAAGAAAACGTCTTCATAAGAAATGTAGCCAATCATTTAAGGTTTCCAGAGAGTGGTAGAACGTTCAAATTGGACACCGTTTGCTCTGTCAAACGATGAAATCACAGAGAGCCCAAAAAGAGCCATCCACGATCGGTTTCACGCCTAATCCACGTCCGAATGCCTTGGAAAAACATGGAGAATTCCTATCCAATCCCACTCAAGAAGAATAGCACTCCTAAAGCATTTCGGAGAATTGAAGAATAAAAGTTGTTTCCTTTATGTTTTTGCATTCGATTTTCGTTTTCCCGAACTAGGGTTTTTCTTTTACGTCGGTTGCATGGATTTGCATAGGATTTCTAGAGTTAGCTAATTATCATTTGGGAGGATATTTAGGACATTTCCTTGGAGCCTAATGAGCTGGAGGAGGAGCGTAGGAAGAGCGTCCCGTGAAGGCTCTTCATTGGTCCATCTTTCAAGCCATGGATTGGTGTTCTTGGAGATGATCTAGGCCGTCCGATGATAAGCATGTTTTAGTTTAATTTTCTATTTAATCATCCCCATGCAAGTGTAATTGCAAATTTGAATTTAGAAGATTTTTCTTTTCAAATTTTGAATCTCCCCCTTTGGAGTTTTTCCTCCAAAGACTCGGTCTCCAGAACCCATATTCCGGCCACCGAGAGACAACCAGAGTTGGTCATCCTTTCAATCTAGAACGACCTATCCTTACCACATTTCTCCAGCCATCTTCATGGTCTAACGGTGAGAGTGTGGATCATCAGCTCAAGCATCCATTTTTACGTGAAGTGAAGTCTAATTTTTGCCGTTCTTCGTTTTCGATCAAACCCTATCCCACATTCATCCCATCAGCATATATCTAAAACCCTACGTGAGAATCTTTTCAATTTTGGAGGATGTCTCATACATTTATACATCAAAGAAACCTCAAAATTTCAGCCCCTAACTCATTTCCGTTTGCGATTTACACCCGTCCAAAGTTTACTCTATTTTCTCGTTTATTTCTGAGAAAACCCTAATTTCCTATCACCACATTCGGTTACTCATTCCCGCATATCTTTTATTTCATCCGTGAGGATCCCTTAAAATTTGGAGGATCATTTTATCCCTTATCCATCTCCAATCCCTCCAAATTTCAGATCAAGAGCCATTACCGTTTTAAAGATATTGCCTCCACAATCTCACTCTATATCTGTCTGGCCCCCTCTTTGCGCATTATTATTCCCGATTCTATATCTCCCGATTTACCCTCGAGAATCCTCTCAAACTTTGAGGACTCTCTCTTCATCTATTTTTTTGCCTTTCCTCAAAATTTTAGCTCCAAAATCACTCTCAATCCCGAGATCTCTGCATTCCATTATCAACTCTCTTCCCTGATTTTTTGGGATCTTTTACTCCTTACCCGAGTTGGTAATTTTCCTGCTTATTCCATTCTAATTTTGTGTCACATTGGTTGAAGGATGTGATCTGGAGGATCCGAGAGCTAGCTGCAACAATTGTGGCAAAAAATATGCTTGTCATACGAAGAAGGCAGGAAGTTCGAATATGAAAAAGCATTTGAAGAGTTGCAAAAAGTATTAGTTGGGAACAGATCAATTACAGAAGAAGTTGCCTTTTACTACCCTTAAAGAGGAAGCAAGCTCGTCTTCTGTATCTTCTTTTACGCAGCCAAAAGTGGGTGAAGTACTTGCGAGCATGATTATAACTGATGAACTACCGATGAGAATGGTAGAAAAAGAAGGATTCAGAAATTGGTGCGCATATCTCTGCCCCGAGTTGGTTCTACCTTCACGCAGGTTAGTGTCAAGGGATATCGAAGCCATTTATAAGAGGAAAAAAAATCAGTTGAAAGAATATTTTAGTAAAAGTAATCAGAGAGTTTGTCTGACTAAGGATACTTGGACGTCGGCGCAGAATACAAACTACATGGTTTTGATAGGCCACTTTATCGATGGAGATTGGAAATTGCATGAGAAAACTTAAAATTTTTGGCAAATTGACGACCACAGAGGAAAAACTATTGGAAAATTAACTGAGAAATGTTTGTGTGATTGAGGGATTGAGAAGATATTCACAATTATGATAGACAACGCCTCCTCAAATGATGTGGCCATTGTACATATGGTTAGAAGGTTGCGACATTGGAATGAATTGGTTTTTTATGGAGAGTTCATTCACGTGTGATGCTTTGTCATATCACCAATTTAATTGTGAATTATGGGCTTAAAGAGCATCAAGCTTCTATTAGTCGAGTACAGAGGACGGTGAAGTATGTAAAATCCTCACCAGCACTTTTAGTGAAGTTCAAAAGTTGCATTGACATGATGAAAATAACATTTAAGAGCAATGTGACATCTGATGTGCCTACTCGATAGAACTCGACTTACCTTATGTTGGAAAGAGCTGAGAAGTATGCAGCTGCATTCGACAAACTTACAGAATCTGACACTCAGTTCTTAGCATATATGGGAGAAGAAGGTCCTCTCACAGACGAAGATTGGGTGGATATTAGTCAATTTAGCAAATTCTTAGAAATTTTCTATGATTCGACGGTTGCAGTATCAGGTTCCCTGTATGTGACCTCCAACATGTATGTTAGTGAGGTATGTCGAATAAAGCTTAATATTCAAATGCACGTTGACGGTCCTAATCCATTATTGAGAACAATGGCTAATGGCATGATTGAAAAATTCGACAAGTATTGGGGCGACGTCGAAAAAATGAATAAACTTATGTTAAAACTTTGTTTGACCATTCTGCTGGGGGACGAGCGGGGGCGTGAATATTATAACGAAGTAGATGTTCTTTTGCGCCGACTTTACAGTGAGTATAAGGGTTCAAGTGACGAACCATCGAGTTTGTCCAATGTTAGCGCACCACTAGTGAAGGATCCTTCATTTTCTAGATTATACTTCTGGTCATCTTTTACCTAGTCTAGAATTAGTAGGTCGGAACTTGACGTCTACCTACACGATGCTGTTGAAGAATTTTCTGATAATCTAGACCTTTTGCTATAGTTGAAATTGAATTCCCATAAGTTTCCAATTTTGAGTAGGATAGCGAATGATGTGTTAATCGTTCCAATTTCTACAGTGTCGACTGAGTCAGCTTTTAACTGTGGTGGTCGGGTTATTGACTCATTCTGCACTTCTCTGTTACCGAAAACAGTGGAGACCCTTATATGCACTCAGAGTTGGATCTGTTCTTAATCTGAAACTTCATTTTTTTCGGAGGTATTTGAAGATTACAAAACGATTGACGAAGGTACTGTTTCACTCTACACGTTATTTATTAACATTACTATTTATTAATGTTCTATTAATAAATATGTTTTATTTGTTTTTGTTTTGTAGAAATTACGGAGAATGCAATCGGGGGAGACGTAGAACCGATTATTGAACTCTAATCGGCGGATTATGATAGTTTCGTATGTTTTAGATTATGTATTATGTTGAGATTATGAATTGTTTTTGTCTTCTGGATTGTTTTTTATTATGATTGATTTAGATTATTATTGTTTTGAATTATGATTGTTTTGGATTATTGATAGATTTAGATTATCGATAGTTTTGGATTATTGATTAATTATGGATGAAGTTTTTTAGATTATGAATAGTTTTGGATTATGATAGTTTTTGTTATTTTGGATTATGGATAAATTCAGATTGCTCAGGGAAAATTTCGGAAAAATAGGATGATATTGGATCGCTCTCTGGAAAAATTGAAAATGCTCTCGGAAAAACAGGATCTGATCCGATAACTTTGCCGGAATTCGGATCGGATCAATTCGGATCGGATCGGATTCAGATTGAGTTTTGAAGCCGATCCGATCGGATCCAAAACTCCAATCCTCCCTAGTTTCACGTTGATAGAAACCTTAAAAATTGAGCTTACGTTAACGTCGACTCGAGGTCAACAACTACACGTGTCCTATTATCCATTCACATTTCTTCTTGTTTTGTTTTAAATAGATAAATAAATAAATAATAAAGTTTTACTATGTTTTTATTCTAAAATCTACACTATGTGATGCATCTTTTGGCATCATACAAGTTTGTGAAGTGCTTGAAGGATATGTAATTTAAGATCAAGTTTTGAAGTATTCGATATTTTTTATCATACTATTTGTTTTCTGTCAAACTTTACAAAATTTTTAAGTTAATCCAAAACACAAGAACATTTTTTATTTTTTCTCTTAATGCTGTGAGATATTGCAACTCCACTAGTATAATATATGTCTTTGCATCCAATAAAATAATATCTCGTTCTTCTCTTTCTAGGATGATAATAATAATATGTTGCGGCAGTTGTTAAAAATAAGAAATAAAAAATATAATAATGATATGTTTAACTTTTTATCTTATATTCTTATTATACTTATTAACGTGTCAAACATTAGTTAATCTAATCAAAATATAATTAATTTTTTAAAATATAAATAATGATTTATTATATTTAGTGCATCAATCACTATCGACACATGCACATGTACAATATGAAAGTAAGATGATAAAGTAATTCTAGGCTAACTTCCAGAAAAAAAAAATCTATAATCTTCATGCCAAAAACAAGAATCAATATAAAAAACTTGATTACTTCACTCTCACCGTTTAATTGCTTTAACTCATAATCATCTTAGCTGGACAAATATTAATTGTTTGATCTCGAATCAGATTCCTTGTTGTATCATCAAGGGCTAAGTTATTTTATATGTAATGAATATAGATATCCACCTAATTTAAATGTAGCTCTTAAACGCAAGTGCTGGATTTCAATGTACAATAATATGTACTGCTGTAAATATTCATCATATGTTGTGTTTCGAATTACATGCGACTTTTCACCAGTAGTTGAATGATTTTGAGGCCTAGTTTCAAATTATAAATACTCACTAAGTTTCTTGCAAGTTGCATACAATGGTGTATGTTTCGTAAATTCAAACTATGTACACTACCACTTTCATCGATTTGATCCTTCTGTTGTGTTGGTCAAAGTTAAGCTCGAGCAGGCAGAGTTCATGTTTTTCTTCGGAGGAAAGAGATCCTCGATTTGTTGAGTAGTTACTTGTTTCTTGGGATGATTTTGAATTGAACGCAAAGAAATCACATGTCAAGCTCTTTACACCGCCAAGCTCTTTACACGATACTTATATTTTTTTTTTATTGTTGTAAAACATTAATAGAAAAGATATTCTAGTGCCAAAAAGATAAGATAGATTGAAGGATTGCTTGTATCTCTAAACTATGTAAAAAAATGCTCATAATACATCAATGTTTGTATTGTGCCTGGATTACTCTAATAAATTGATTGTGACCTATTTGCCTATCATCATCCATTCTTTCATTAAAATGCATGGGAGCAATATTAAAAATTAAAGTTGAGAATAATCACTTTCATTGATTTAGAGTTGAAGGATTACATGAATTTATAGAATGCTTTATAACTATCGAAATGACAAAAATTAACTATTCTATAATTATCTCACTCTATTATGAAGGAAGAAATAAATTTCTTATAAAGAAAGAAATAAAAATCCAATCTAATAATTAATTTCTTATTCACAACTAATATGTCAATCAATTCCATAATTGATTATTTCCTTAATTTTGTATCACTCCCCCTCAAGTTGGCGTGTAGATCTTGTACATGCGCAACTTGCATAATGATTTATTAAATACTTTGATTAACCTTGCCTTTGTAAATATTTCAACAATTTGATCTTCGATCCAAGTTTTTCTTTGATAAAGTGTTGATCAACTTTTATATTCTTTGTTCGATCATGTTGAACTTGATTATGAGCAATTTCTATAATTGATGTATTATCAAAGTATAAGTTCATTGGATCTTGTCATCTAACTTTTAATTCTTCTACCAATTTTTTTAACCACAATAATACTCCAAAAATCATGCCTTTGTAATATGCCTCTGCACTGGACCTAGAAGCATTTTCATTGCTTCTCCAAGTTACAAGATTTCCTTCAACAAAAGTATACTACGCAGAAGTTGATCTTCTATTATCAACTGATCTTGCCCAATCTGTACCAATGTGACCCTCAGTTATTAAGTGATTATGCTTCTTAAATTGACTAACTACACTTACTGCATAGGCAATATATGCCCTAGTATAAGATGAATAAATCAACTTTCTCATGAGTTTCGTTTAACCAAGAACATACTTCCATTAAGATAAAAAAATACTATTTTTTGATCAAGTTACTTCAGTACTCAGGAAGTATTTTAGATTACCAAGCTTCTTTATTTAAAATTCATTGGCCATTTATTTTTGGAGATTTTCTACCTCATCTAGATCATTGCCTGTAAGTATCATATCGTCTACATAGATAACTAATGCAATTTCCATGTCTATGTTTCAAAAATAATGTGTGATCTGCATTACTTTGTCGATATCCAAAAGCATTATGGATTTTTCAAATCTACTATACCATGTCCTTGGAGATTGTTTCAATTCATACAATGTCTTTTTAAGTTTGCATACCATTGTTTGAGTACTTTTCAATTCATAGTAGAGGATACATGTATACTTCTTCAATAAGACCTCCGTAAAAGATTGCATTCTTGCCATCGAATTGGAGAAATGGTCATTCCTTATTAACAACCAAGGATAATAATACTCTAACTATATCTAGTTTGGCAACATGTGCAAATATTTCTTAATAGTCGACTTCATAAGATAGTCTACTTCCTTTCGCAACTAATTCTGCTTTAAACCTTTTAATTGTTGCATCATCATTGTGTTAATAGTAAGCACTCATCTACAATCTACTATTTTAGTTTTTAATTGTAAGCATTCACCCACACCCACTATTTTCTTTCTATTAAGAAGCAGCACCAAGTTCCAAGTAACATTTTTCCAAGAGAAATCATTTCTTCTGCCATAATTTGAATCCGCCTTGTGTCTCCAAAAGTTCCTGTAATTTACTAAAAATAAAGATAGATGATAACTGTAGTATATTAGATGCATATGGCTTTGACTATCATGATAAGATATATGATTACTATTATGATATTTTACTTTGACTTTAAGGTTAGTTTCATATCTAATAGGAGGTATACATCAATTAATACGTGTTAAAAAATGAGAGTTAGATATTACCTCAGATGAAGATTGACATGGTTGTTCGGGAGGTTTAAATGAATATAGATAACACATCCAAAAAATTTTGGTGTAAAATAAACAATAGGTGGAAGCGTACAGTGATCTGACAATATATTTGGTAGTGATAGAAAATCAAGAATACTTAAAGACATTATAATAGTTATGTAAACTGCACAACTTAAGGCCTCACCCCATAAGTAAGAGAGAACTTTTCATTCAATTAACAAAAACGAGTAACTTCCACGAGTTTTCTATTCTTGCATTCTGCAGTACCATTTTGTTGTGGTGAGTAAGAACACGTATTTTGATGAACCTGTCAACTGGCTGAACAAATTCGTTGAGATCTTGATCAAGATATTTCTCGCCATTATCGGATCGAAGAACTTTTATTGAAAGAAAAAAATGAGTTAAAATCATTTGATGAAGGAGAAGAACAATAGAATTGACATCACTTTTCTGTTTCATCAAATAAATCCAAGTCATTCTAGTGCAATCATCAACAAAAGCAATATACCACCGCATATCATTGAGAGTTGAAACAGGCACCGATCCTCAAACATCTAAATGAACAAATGAAAAAAGAAAAGTTGCTTTATTCTTACTCAAAGAAAAATTACTTCGATGACTTTTTGCAAGAGTACAAGTTTGACAAAGAAAATTAGAAATATGAAACTTAATAAATAAAGAAGGAAATAATTTTCTTAAATAGAAGACAAATGCCATAAACAGATCAATTCCTTTTTTTATCAGCGGAAGTTTCTTGTACTAAATAAGTTTTCCTCAAAATTTGAAAGCCTTTTTTAAAATCGTACAGTCATTGTACAAATGTCAATCTTTTCCTTAGTGTGGAGATCTTCAAAAACACAACGGGTAGAAAAAAGATACATGAAAGTTTATGAGACTCAGTTAATTTTTTCACAAACAAATATTATAACTTAATAATAGTATCGACAATAAATTTTTTACACAGAATGAAGGAGACAAAGAAACAATACCAATGCCAACTATTGGAGAGGAAACACCATTAGAATTACTAAATATAATTTATAAAAAATTGAGAAGATAACTGATTGAATATGTAATTATCGTAAGTCATACAATCTATTGCACGTGAGTCAATAAACCAATCACTATTGCAAATAGGAGATATAACTTCTTTGCTAACAAGTTAAGACTTTGTGACTATATTGACTAGTGAGTTAGTGTTATCCTCTCGATTATTAAACACTACTTGACATACCTTCTTAATTTTTTGGATGACACTCTAGATATCCATGTAATCGAAAATGTGTTTCCTTTGTGTGACGAGTGCCGTTACAATAGATACACTTGGAGGTGCTCATGACCAACCCAACCCGTTTAACCGACCCAATTCGAGTGGGTTGGGTTGGATAAAATTATAAAAAATGTTATTGGGCTGGGTTGGGTTTACTTGGTTTGAGTTGCGGGTGGGCGACCCAAGAACTTCAAACTACTAACCTAACCTATAGGTTCATGAAATACCAAACCCTAACCCTAGGCTCCCACATCACTCAGCCGACACCCCTTTAAAAAAAAGGTGAAATCCCTTGCTACCAGAGCTACACACCCCGGCCCGACAGCATGTGAGAGGATAAATCACGGTGACTCAGTAGCCTAGAGATGAGAGGCTCGTACCTGATACCACAAGGAGTAACTTCAACATTGGAGGATTAAACTCTCACACTGCGGTGGCGCAGACTTCAAACTTTGGTCCTTGTACCAACTCTACTACAACTCGACCACTGAGCAAAGCCTGTGCGGGCCAACTCAGCCGACACCCCTCCTCCCTCTTTGGTCTCTCTTCTCTTGCTGCCATAGCGGCGCTGCCCCCATCCGAGTCTCCTCAATTTCTTCATCCTCTAAGCAACGATTGATAAGCTAACGAAAGTGGGTGACGAGGACGAGGTCTTGTGCTCGTGATGTGGATGAGTTGCGACGACCATCGAGCGACCACCTAAGCGTCAATGGGAGTTTGAGTAACCACTCGAGATCCATGTTTAGATCCTGTAGAGCTGCTTCTTGAACAATTTGTCTTGTTCGTAGACTTTAACTGACCCAACCTGACCCATGACCACTCCTAGATACACTTAAGATCTTTCTTTGAAGTGAACACCTTTTAGTAGTCATTTTGGATATTTGACTGTAGTTTAGCTACAAGTTTCAACCTTAACTGTATCTAATTGGGCATCTAATTCAGCGATATATACATATTGTGCCTTAACGTTTATAGTATACTTGATTATATCGCTTGCACATTCCAGTACAATGATCAAGTTATTGTTATATGCTTGTAGTTTTCTAAAATAAGAGATAATGAAATTTTCTGTTTGACCAATAACCATCACTTCACAATAAAGTTGACATGCTTCTAAAGCATTTTGATGAACTTGTTTCATGACATCCCAAATATTGCCATTCTGACGAAGGAACACTTATCTTATATATATTGTTTTTGTATCAAGAAGTCATGATTTGCAAGACAATTTTTATTTTTAAGATTCATATTTTTTTGAAAATTCATTTTTGGTACGATATTTGTAGCTGAGATAAAATCCTTATGCTTACTTCTACGAGTTTTATTTTGAACATTCAATTACCAATCAATATAATTCGTTCTGTTAAGACGTTTCAAGGTGAAAAGTGAATTTTCTTGTATTGGAAAACCAATCATTTAATTTCCATCCTTCTCACGAGAATCACTACCACTCTTTGCCAACATAGCCATTAAATTCTTTTGGTGCACTGATGCTAGGGGTTCGGGAAGCCAAAATTCAAAAGGATATTCGACTAATTTTAAGATATTAGTTCAATTTAAGATTTTTTGGTAAAAAATAATAGTTTATAATTAAAAATTCAGAAAAAAATTAAAACATTGCCATTGGGTGTGTCATACAATAAATCACATTTTTGTTGCTGTGTGATTTCCGAAAAAAAAAACCATTCTCAATAGAGCTGTTTTGGTGATTATAATCGTTCCTAGAGAACGCAAAAACCTTTCTATCAATAGAGCTATTTTGGTGATTATAATCGTCGTTTTGATTGCTAACATTCTTGATTCAAGAGGTAATTTGCTTAAAAAAGAAAGTTTACGAACCTATTTACTCTGCACGCTGCACTGCTAAACATGAAGATGGGTAAAAGAGGAATGGCCAAGCTTGGGGTTTCAAGATGCAATCGTTGGAGATGACCTCTTTTGGTGTGCATATGATGTCGACTGAGGCATCATGGATCAATATGGTCGACACCTATTGGCGGTCGTGTACAGCACGCGCACTTAAAATTGACAAATTCATGCAAACAAAGCAGAAGATAAGTGTGTGTCTTTGACAAAAGTAGTCGTTTACTGCGGATAATTTTAAAAACACATCAAATCATTATTTTTATTAAACTACCGTTATAGCTGATAAGAGAGTCAATGTGTCTTTCCTCTCTACTTTAACCTTCTATTTTTTTTACCTTGTGCCATTTTCCTCGTTAATCAATCGAATAAACAGATAGATTATACGTAAGTTATCATTTCAACGCTAGAGCCGAGTTTTATCAGTTGGGATTTCATCATGAAGCCGTGAATTGGTTTATGGACTCAAAATTTAAGACCATGAAGAGCAAGTAGCAAGCATGATTAGAACACACCATTTATGCGATCAAAGGATCATATACGTCAAAAAACCAGAAGAATGTGCGGCCCCTGTAGCGGATTACTTTCGCCCAACCACACCCTCACAGCGGATTACTCACGCTCTGTGTGATTTCTCCTTCTCCAATAGATTACGTGCATGAGGACAATTCGGTTATTTGCTTTGCATACGAATGCATCTGATACGTAATGAGAATGTATGAAGAATTGTCTATTATTCTGCTTTTCTATTTTCTCATCAGAATATCATAAGCTTCGACATGGTATCAGAACAGAGGAATGGCACCGTCAACCTCAAACAATTCAACCCAGCATCACCAAATGTCTTTCCCACCCTTTCCCTCTCATGCCTACAATACATCTATCAAGCTTACTCCCAAGAACTACCGGCTCGTAATGAGCTTATTATACGCTTCCAGCTCTGATTCTCTTCTGCCGCAGGTTGTTAGCTTCACCACGGCTGCTGAGACTTGGCAGAGTCTTGCTCATCTTTACTCCTCAGCTTCCCTTGCTCGCTTGAACGATCTTCGGGGACAACTTAATGATCTCACCGAGGGTTATTTGCTTGTCAGTGATTATGTCACGCTCCGAAGGAGTGCTTGGCAGAAACATCAGGTCAGATAACCAAATCTATCTTGGTGTAATCTAGATTTGCATAGAATAGTCTCACCGCCTTCTATTAATAGGGACCATATAAGGATAAAAGATCGGAAATTCCTAAGAACTCACAGCTTTCTTGGATATTTATTCCAGGAAGAGACTTATGCTCATATATCCTACTTAAAATGAGAGGTTTGTTCTGAAAGATTGAATAAAACTTATCTTGGTTGCTTTGTGTTCGGAATAAGAATTTATCTAGCTCAGAGGGTTGAATTTCTTTGGGCGGAGCAGAGGAGGAGGCGGCAATATCCTTCAATTTAATGGTTGCCCTCTTTCTTCTGACTGGAATTTTTGAAGTGGAAGCAATTTGAGGAGAGAGAATCAGAGGCTGGAGGATTGGGTCGACCAAAAAATGGCTGAAACAGAGAGAGCGCGAGAAGGTTTTTGACGATTGACAAAAACGCCCAGGGTTTTTAAAAAAACTACGAACCCGGTCGACCGATTGATGGTTGAAACGAAGAACCGGTCGACATATCTAATTTTTATGTCGACCCTTTCTGCAACAGATTCAAAGTCCGGTCGACACAATCTTCATTGTGTCGACCGCTGTTTTGACAGAACCTAAGTTCGGTCGACACACTCTTCTTTGTGTCGACCGCTATCACAGGAAACAGCATGTATAGAGTGATGTTTCTAAACACCATCAAGCCGAATTACTCCCAAACAAATTCTAATTCCATTGAAGATCTTTTCAATTAGGGTTTAGTAAATATATCAGCTAATTGATCACTTGACTTGACAAATTCCAAGATTATATCTCCTTTTTGGACGTGAGCTTTGATAAAATGATATCTTATTTCTATATGTTTAGTTCTATAATGGAGTATAGGATTTTTACTGATATTTATAGCACTAGTGTTGTCACACATGATAGGAATCTTAGAGAATGAAAGATTGTAGTCTTCTAAGGTATGTTTCATCCAAAGCATTTGTGCACAACAACTTCCAGCTGCGATATACTCGTTTTCGGAGATTGAAAGAGTTTTGTTTCTTAGAAAACCATGAAACTAATAATTCTCCTAGAAATTGACAAGAGCCACTAGTGCTCTTTCTATCCACAAGGCTCCCGGCATAATCTGAATTTGTATATCCAATTAAGTTAAGCGAGGTTCCTTTGGGATACCATAATCCTAAATTTGTTGTTCCACTCAAGTATTTGAAAATTATTTTGATAGCTTTTAAGTAGGATTCTTTAGGTGCCGCTTGAAATCTAGCACAAAGACATACACTAAAAAGAATATCGGGTCTACTAGCGGTTAGATATAGAAGAGATCCAATCATACCACGATATTTCCTAATGTCCACAACTTGACCATTTTCATCTTTGTCCAATTTAGTTGTGGTACTCATGGGAGTCCTAGAGGATTTGCAAGAGTTCAATCTGAATCTCTTAAGCAATTCTTTAACATATTTTTCTTGATAAATGGATGTTCCCCTAAGGATTGTCTAATTTGGAGTCCTAGAAACAATTTAAGCTCTCCCATCATGCTCATCTCAAATTCATCTTGCATGAGAGAAGCAAAGCTATTGGAAAGCTTTTTGTTTGAGGCTACAAAAATGATATCGTCCACATAAATCTGGACAAGGAGCAAATCATTACCATCGTGTTTAGTGAAGAGGGTTGAATCAATTTTTCTCATTTTGAACTCTCTCTCTAAAAGAAAGTTCTTCAACCTATCATACCAAGCACGAAGAGCATGTTTAAGACCATAAAGAGCTTTATGAAGCTTATAAACGTGGTCTACACTATCAAAGGCTTCAAAGCCAATAGGTTGCTCCACATATACTTCTTCCATTATATAACAATTTAGGAAGGCACTCTTAACATCCATTTGAAACAGAGTGAAATTTTTCTGGCACGCATAGGCAAGTAGCATGCGGATTGACTCCATTCGTGCTACTGGTGCAAAGGTTTCTTCAAAATCTATCCCCTCTTCTTGATTGTATCCTTTTGTAACTAATCTTGCCGTGTTTCTAATGACAACACCATGTTCATCTAGTTTATTCTTGAATACCCATTTAGTTCCAATGATGGTGCGATCATTAGGTCTAGGAACTAACTCCCATACTTGGTTTCTCTCAAATTGATTTAGTTCCTCTTGCATGGCCATTATCCAATTTTCATCTAATATGCCTCATCAAATTTCTTAGGCTCCACTTGAGAAATAAAAGCTACGTTAGCACACAATTTCCTAAGGGAGGCTCTAGTTTTGACGCCCAAACTAGGATTACCTACAATGTCCTCTAAGGGAAGGTTTTTGGAATCTCCATTATTTAGGGAAGCCATTATTGACAATGTTACTTGCCTCTAATCCTAGAGAGCTTGGAGGACTTTCCGAAGGAATGACATCTAAAGAGATTTTCTCATTGTCATCTAGACTCAAAGAATCATAGCAAGCTCTTGAAGAGATCTATTCTTTCTCTCAACAACTCCATTTTGTTGAGGAGTCCTAGGAGATGAGAAATTATGATTAATCCCATTCTTAAGACATAGGAGCTCAAATTTCTCATTTTCAAATTCTCCTCCATGATTACTACAGATAGCTACTATGGAGAGACCTTTTTCATTTTGAACTTTCTTCCTAAAGGAAGAGAAAGTCTCAAAAGACTCATCCTTAGATCTAAGAAAGTATACCCAAGAGAATCTAGAGAAATCATCAACAATTACAAGGGCATAATGATTGCCACCTAGGCTAGCTACTTTAGAAGGGCCGAAAAGATCTAGGTGGAGAGGCTTGGAGGTTGAAATAACCGATTTAGAAGAAAATGAAGATTTTGTTTGTTTTCCCATTTGACATGCATCACAAATCCTATCATTCTCAAAGGAAATCTTTGGAAGGCCTCTAACTAAATTCTTCTTAGCAATCTTAGCTAAGGTATGCATGCTAACATGGCCTAATCTCCTATGCCATGCCCAACTATCTAGAGAGGATGTTGCACTAAAATATTTTTCATCCAAGCATGCAACATTATCCAAATCAATTGTATAAACATTATCAGTTTGATAGCCAATGAATAAGATTTTACCACTTGAGCTATCTTCTAATAAACAGGATTTGGATTAAAAAATTACCCTATAACCCTTATCACAAAGTTGACTAATGCCTAATAAATTATGCTTTAAACCATCAACTAAAAGGGCATTTTCAATAATAGGGGAAGATTGATTACCGATATTGCAAATACTTATAATCTTCCCTTTTTGATTTCCTCCAAAAGAGACATTCCCCTTCTTTTCCTTGATGGAAGAAAATCTTGAAGGGTCTCCTGTCATATGCCTCGAACAACCACTATCGAGGTACCAAAGATTTTTTGCAAGGGAGACTTCCACCTAGACGACAAATCAAACAAGTTACTTAGGTACTCAAACCATTTTGGCTCCTAGAGAGTTAGCATTAGTTCCTTTGGGAACCCATTTCTCAACAATCTTTGTTTTTCTAACTTTAGAGTTCACAAGACAAGTAAAAGCTTGGTGTCCTATTTTATTGCATTTGTTGCAAGCACGAGGTTTCACATAGAAATTCTTATAGTTCTTTTTCTTAGTGTGTGATTCATAACCTATGCCGGCCTTTTTAAACGTCACCCTTTGATTACCGAGAAACATGTTTAAATTTTTGCTTCCATTAGTAAACTTCAGAATTATGTCATTCAAATCATTATTTTCCCTCTTTAATCTACTTATTTCACTTTCCAAGGGATTAATTTTACTTTCGTGCTCTTTTGTTCAGATGGCATGTTCCTTTTTCAATTGCTTATACTTAGATTTCAAGATATTAAACCGTTAAGTAAGTCATTGAAAGCATCAAAAAATCATTATCCTCATCAGAATTTTCTAAATCACTAAAGGAGTCAAGTACCTTGTCCTCCTTGGCCATGAAGCACATGTTAGCTATCTACTCGTCTTCAGATGAGGAGCTTGATGAATCACTGTCATCCCAAGTTGCTTTCATGGCTTTCTTCTTGTAAGCCTTGGGATGCTTCTTGATTCTTGGACAATCAGACTTGTAGTGTCCCAATTTCCCACACTCATAGCATTTGACTTCTTTTTCATCTTCCTTAGGGTGCTTTTCTTTTCTTGGGAACTCCTTTCCTTTCATCCTTTTTTTTGAAGGAACCTCTTGAATTTTCTTGTAATGAGAGCGACATCTTCATCATCCTCTTCACTTTCGTTTTCAGTTTTCCCTTGTTTGCTGGAGGATGCCATGAGTGCAAGGTCCCTTTTCTTAGTTGGTTCCTTCTCCTTAATTGCTTCATTCTCATTGGCTTTCATCGTGATTTCATGAGTCATTAGAGATCCGATGAGTTCCTCAACTTTTAGAGTCTTGAGGTCTTTAGCCTCTTGGAAGACAGTTACTTTTGGTTGCCATGCTCTCGGAAGGACTCAAAGAATTTTCCAAACACATTCTTCATTTGTATAAACTTTGCCAAGCACTTTTAACCTATTAGTAATGTTAGTAAACCTTGTAAACGTGGAACTAACCAATTCATCACTTTGCATAAAAAACAATTCATACTCATGCACAAGCATACTTAATTTGTTTTCTTTTACTTGGTTAGTCCCTTCATGGGTTACCTCGAGTAATCGCCAAATTTCTCGAGCATTATCACAACCTTGTACTCTATTGAATTCATCACCATTTAAGGCACAGTACAAGGTGTTCATTGCTTTGGCATTTAGACTTAATTTCCTTAAGTCATTCTCATCATATTCATTACTTGGTTTAGGTATATTAATGCCATTCTCAGTTTTGATTGCCATGTATGGACCATTTTCAATTATATTCTATACGCAATAGTCCATAGCTTGGACAAAAATTCTCATCCTAGTTTTCCAATATACATAGTTATTCCCATAAAAAAGTGGAGGTCTAGTAATAGATTGACCCTCTGTGTGTGAGTTGTTCATATTAAAAGTCATAATTCAATTTACTCAAAAACAACAGAAAAATATTGGTTAATAAATTTAAATATCTGCCCTGATACCAATTGTAGGATCGAGATTAACCTAAGTGGGGGTGAATTAAGTTAACTAAACTTTTTTCGTTTACTAAGTCAAATTCGTGTGAATTGTTTAGTTATTTTCAAACTCTAGTGCAGAATTCTTAAACAAATAAATAAGAGTTTAGAGTAAGAAAGTGACACCGGTTTGGTAACGCGGTTCGGCCAACCTTGCATACGTCCGCGCTTCAAGATACCTCCTTGAAGATCTTTCTGTTAGCTAAATTCTTTGCGTAACGCAAGTGCACGTATCGAACAAGTAATATAGTAATAAACGGATGTCGAACCCACAAGGACAGTCACTAAATTTGATTTGCAAAATAAAGTTCGATTGTATTATCACAAATTTACGTTTTTTTTAATTAAGAATAATTGACTAATTGCACGTTCTTAAAAGAGTATAATTTTGTTGTTGAAAATATAAAAAATTGGTTAAAGCTAATCTCCCTTGATATGAAATTTTTTATCAAATAAATTTCTCTTGACTAATTGACAGATTTATGGAGTCGAGATCCTTTCGAATTGCTCGATGGTTAAATCGACTATAATCGATTAGATATAAAGCAATATATAATAAATCTAACACGTTAAAACGAAACCTTTAGCCATGAAAGTTAATTAAAACCAAGTAAAAATTAACCATCACAAACAAACACTTATCTAAAAATTCCTATGAATTTTCCAATTCGATAAGAAAATAATCAATCGTGTATCCTTCCGAATTCTAACGATTTTTTCTACTTTGTACGGTGTTTGTTTAATCAATCAAGATCCATAAGAAAACGAAAAGAAAATTCACATCAAGTTCGATCAACTCTAACCAAAACGGAAGTTAGTTCACAAAGAAATTCAATATAAACATAATTTTGCAAAGCATAACGAAAATACTGAGAAACTTTAGAGGGTTTTTTGTCGGAATCTTTATGTTGCTCCTTTCCTCTGCGATTTTCTTCTTGCCTTTCTCTGCTCTTTCTCGTCTTCTTTCTCTCGTTCTTTTCTCCTTTTTCTCGCTGCGTCCCTTCGATGCAGCCATAATAAGAGCTTTAATTGTTCACCATTAATTTAGAATTTCAGCAGCCAACTCTCTATTCTTTCAACGTTTCCGGCTCCACTTAGCAAAGAATTTCAGCAGCTTAATTAATTATCTTCAATAGAAACCGAAAGGTCCTTGCTAAATGTTGTAATGCTCTTTGATTGCAATTTAAAGCCCTTCAATGTCATTGAAATGTCACCATCTACAATTTATGCAATCATTCTTCTTCCAATAGAGCTGCCAACAAACCAAATTTAACGTTATTGATAACAATTCAGCAGCAAACACTTCCAATAATAACTAAAACCGATTGAAAAATTGCAATTTCTAAATTAAGTCAATTTTCACCAAACTTTTCTTAGAATTTATCCTAAAATCAACAAGATTGAGTAAAAATTCAGCCAATTTCATATAAATATTTGCCGAAATGGACGAGTCAACACTTTCCAGCTCAAACCTTGAGCTTCACTCCGATTGACTTACGGGTGTCAACCAAACCTTTGACTCTTTTCTTGAAGGAGCGTCACCCCTTTTACAATGATCGTTCAATGAAAAGCAACTAACAATTTGTACGGTTATAAAACCGACTCACTCAATCTCAAGAAAGATATACAACTTTAGTACTAATATTTGAGAGAGTAAAAAGGTCGAGAATAAAATGTGGCAGCAATTCAGCGTAGTTTTCTCTCGTTAAAATCATCTCGTCAAAATGAGATCGCTTCAACTATTTATAGATTGCTGCTGATCTGTCCAGTTGGGTCGACACAAATCCTATTGGGGTCGACACAAGCACTAGCCGGTAGTGTAACACCCGAGCCATTTAAGCACCTTAGTTATTACAAATTTAAATTGCGTTGCTAAACCTTGATAAGTGTATCACAAAGTATTGATGTTAGCGTGTTAAAATATGCCTTTGAAATAAATGCTTTAAGAAATAAGAAATAAGGTTAGAGTATGGGACAAAGTGAGTTAAGTGTTGGAGAAGAAAATTTGGTGAAGCCACCTCATGCTTTTCTCCACCTCATGCCTATCCCTCCACCTCGTGCTTGCCTCTCCACCTCGTGCTTGCTGCCTCTCCACCTCGTGCTTGCCTCTTCACCTCATATTTACCTCTTCACCTTCAGCTGAGATTGGATGCACGAAATTCTCACTTATTTTCCCTAATTTCTCTCAAGTTTTGTATGAAGGAAAACACAAGGTTGAAGCTGAAGTTGAAAGTTTAGTGTGAGAGGTGAAAAATCGAGTGTGTTTTATGAGTTTAAATAACAAGAAGGAGGAGCACGAAGTTGGGGCTAAGGTATGATGTTGGTTCATTTAAGTGTTCTTCTATACCCTATATTGAAGTTCAAAGAGTTCAAGCATGGTTTCGATTAATGGAAATGGCATGAAAAACAAGGTGTTACCATGTCCATACAAAAGCAGGATTAATATGTCTGATTTTAAAGTTATGGATTTTATATGATTGTTGACTACGAAATTGAAGCTAGAGTCTTCTAATGAATTATAGTAGACACCTTAAGGGTGATTTTGGTTTCCTATTCATAAGAATTGGAGTTTGATAACTTAAGTTATGGCTGTTGTAAGTTGGGAGAAAAACAGGGCAAATTCGGGAAATTCTAATGTAAACATATTTGTGATGTTAAGGTTGTTTGGAATCAAGTAAAGAAAGTGAAGGAAATAAGGAGTATTCTGCGGCTTGGAATCCAAGTAAGTGAATCTTGCATGTCTTTGGCCCTTCGGGGACTACATCACAAAGAGTAGGATTAAGGTTTTATAATTAGAAATAAATAAAAGTAAACGCAGATTGGTTACGATTATGAATAAGTAGAATAAGAATACTCTGTTTGGGGTGTATCGCACCGTGCACCGGCCCAAGTGTTTGGTTTTGATTGGTGTTTGTTTGATATTGTTTGATGGTTGCTGGGTTTAAGTAAAGTAATGAAGTAAGTTTATGTTAAGTATACTTAAGAATTATCTTCATTTTGAGACGTTTGTTTATATTGATTCGGAGATGTTTTATGCATGCTTTATGTTTATGCTATGAATGTCACGTTGTGCACGTATGTCATTTTCATGCATCATGTCTTACAAAAAGAACGAAAATGTTTTCCATGTATGTTTTCAAAAGTCACCCAACCGAATGGCGAGGGTGGGATGGGAGGAACCCGTTGGTGCTAACTCTCGTTCTGAAAATCCTCAAAGTTCTATGCATGAATGTACGTAACGAATGAACGAGGTAGAATCACGAGGTGGAAAGCTCGGTCACGAGGACCAAGTAGAACCACGAGGTGGAAAACCGAACATGTAAATGATTGGTAGAACCACGAGGTGGAAAGCTCGGTCACGAGGACTGGGTAGAACCACGAGGTGGAAAACCGGATCGATAAGCAAGAATAACGTAATAAAGAACAAAATGAATATGCATGTTTTACAAAACCACGCTCATGTTACGCATGTCACTTTATACGATTTCTTACTGAGCCTTAAGCTCATTAGAATAAGCTTTGTGATGTAGGTGACGAAAACGAAGGTGAAGAACTTAGTTTTCACCACATGATGTGATGTTGTGGTGGAGGCTTGCTCGGGCCGTGCATGCACTGTTAAGCGACGACCCGTGGGAATGAACGAAAGAAAGAAGTTTTGATGTATTTTGAAAGTACTATGTTTTAAGATGTGTTTTGTGAAATGTTAATTTCATATGTAAACTAACCCTATGTATGAATAAGTACGTTTTGGAAATGCGTTTTGAATTATGGTAACAAAGAGTTTCTATATACTTAATGACTTCTGCTGTGCTTTCAAGAAAATGATTTAAACAGATTAAAGATTTCAAGGAAAAGAAAACAATTTTACCACGGCTTTTCAGTGTTTGTTTTTTAAAAAAAAAAAAAGGGATGTTACAGGTAGACACATAAATAATATACCCGTTGAGAGTTTTCTGACCGTTGGTGCTGTTCTGCTGAATTGGGTCGACACATTCGTTGTTGGGGTCGACACAAATTCTTCTCTAGAATCTTTAGGGTCGACACAATCCTTTGTGCTGTCGACATAAACTTGAAGAATCCTTCTCTTAGTAAATCTGGGGTCGACACTGTAACGTCCGGTTTTTTTTTTTTTCCTTTGCTTAAAATTTTTCTTTTTCTTTGTAAACACGTGTACCAACTTTAAACAATTTAAAGTAAAACTTATCCATTTGAAATCCTCGAGATAAAATACAGCGGAAGACTTTTATTTAACTTCATCAAAATCGATTATATTCGTAATATGTAACCAAAAACATACTTATACTTTAACATTAAAACCAAGTTATTACAAAACAGTTATAACAAACATTAATTTTCAAACAAAACTGGGCCGCCCACTGGTCAAAATAGCACTAACAGGCGCAAGCTTCCGCAATGGACGTACTTCCTCACTTCAGGCATTTATTCATACATTACAAAGCTTAACTAATGAGCCTAACACTCAGTAAGTTAATCCATAACAATAAAACATTCATTGCATATGCTGCTTTATGAAAACCATGCAATTTCATTGTCGTTCATTTCATTTCATTTCTTTACTTTCACTTAACAGTCCAGTTAATGTGGGTAATACCGTCTAGGGGAGAGTAGGCACCATTTGGTCCAACCTCTTGGGACAGCCAAACTCAACCCCGCCCAACATGTAACTATTTACGTACATTTCGTTCATTTCATTTTTTTTCATTATTGATCGTTGAAGGTACCACGAGAGAGAGTAGACACCATTTGGCCTCCCTCGAGGCAGTCTAACTCGAGCTCCTCCTTCAACGACCTATTGCATATTTTCATGAAAATCATGCATGTAAATCATTTTCGTATTTTTCTTAAAACCATGATGCATGAACAATTAAAATGCATGAACACGATAACATGCAATAATATATACAATTCAAGCATTGCAGGCATTCTAAACATGCATCTTTATTCTAACACCAATAATCAATCAATCATCAAACAAGGCACACAAACATATCCTCAAATAAATTGAGGTCGGTGTATTGTGCATTATACCCCAAAAATAAGCCAGCATATTTCAAAATCATAAATCCTAATCTTTGTAATGTAGTCCCCTTAGGGCCAATCACATGCAACATTAACTTACCTTAGCAGCTAGGTTGAGTTGATCCACTTGAGTCTCCTTTTAAATCCAATCGATGGCTTAAACCTATAAATCATATACATATCAGAATTTTCATAAAGTCTTAACTTTCTGTTCCAACTTTGAACATCTATAACTTCCTCTATATTGATCAATTCCTGATGTTTAAGGCATCAAATTATTCCTTAGGGAGTCTACTATAACTTCTTAGAAGACACCCAATTCAGAAAACTAACGCATGTTGACTTAATTGGACAAAACAAAGGGCATTCACTGTTTGAACAGTGTTTGGGTCAACATAAACTTTCTGGGGTCGACCTATGTCGACAAACAGAGACGTCGCGCTTCTGGAATCGAGTTTCGGTCGACCCAAACTACAAGGGGTCGACCCAAACTCCCCCCCAGTTTTCGTACACCAACTTGCGACATCCATAACGTTTCCTACATAGCTCCAAATCGAGTGATTCCAACGGCTATAAATTCCTCTAATTGTCTAATTTAACTCTTATGAAGGATATAAACTCTAACTCGTGCTAAAACTTGACCGAATCTCAAAAAATCTAGCTTTATACATGATTAACCGATTTCACAGCAATTAACCTAAAATCCTCCATATTTATCCACCAGCTCATCCAATACATTCATATTAACCTTACTGAATCCTAAAAGAAACTCGTAGGATGTAAAATATTACCTTGAGCTTCAGCTTCTGCGAAAGTTTCAGAATTTTCCACTTCCTTCGCTCTCTCGCTCTTTTCTCTCATGATGTTCCCTTTCTTCCTCGACCTCACTCTTCTCTTGATCAACGAGAGAGTTCTAACGATGAGTAAGTAGGGAGAAGAAACCACGCTGGTAGATGAATGGCAGACCATGCCTTCTCACGTCCTTAATTAAACGAAAACCAATATTTCTTTCATATCCGTCAATCAGGATCCTCCACGTTTTGGCTGACTTTTCAACTCAAAACACGAATGTGTCGACCCCTCTTCCATTGTGTCGACCGAAAGTACTCCCAGAGAAACTTTTGTGTCGACCAGACATTGTTCATAGGTCGACTGACAGTTAAAACTTTCATAACTTTTGTTATACATCTTAGATTTCTATGATTCAAACACCATTCTTTTTATTATTGAATCTATTTTAACTTTGTAGAAGGCATAAACTTTAAATTATGAGTTTAACATAATAAAAAATACGAAATACCAAACATTGCTCAAAATCCATAATTCCATAGTCCGGTTTTGCTTTACCAACTTCAAATAAACATAACTTTCTCTCTAAAAATTCAATAGAAATAATCTACCTATTGATCTTCTTATCTCAACGTCTACTACAACTTTATAGAAGAACACTTTGCCATTTATGCTTTTCTAAGGCATGTTATGATTAAAACACAGAAACTACTATGTTACCATGTTATTTTACATTCAAAAAGTGGGGTGTTACAGACACATATGTTGGTAGGGGTCGACACAAATCTAAAGAATTCGTCTCTGGAAAAAACTAGGGTCGACACAATTAGAATGGGGTCGACACAAATGGGTTGGGCAGAGACATATTTTGAACGTTAGAGTCGACATGTAAAATGCAGGTAGGGTCGACACACATATTTTGGTAAGGTCGACACAATGACTTTCCTAGGGCCGACACAGACATTTTGGATGGGTTGACACATTTGCACGTTGTACTGCCTTTTTGGGTCGACACAAGATTTATAGGTGGGTCGACACAATTGGAAAGACCCAGCCTCTGTTTTGCTAAGGGGTTGACATAAAATACTAAGGGTCGACACAACTTATGAAAGGCTAAGCTTCTGGATTTTCTAAGGGTCGACACAAGGACACTATGGGTTGACACAAAGAATGACAGACTCAGCTTCTATTTTGAAAAAGGGTCGACACAAATATCCTATGGGTCGACACAAACTGCATATATCTTTGAAATTTCTCCAGCACTTAAAAAAATTGTTATACTTTAATTGTACCCTTCAAAGAGGGTATTTCTCATGAATCGTTAAGTCTAATTTAAGAATTGTAAAGTAGTTTATTTTATCTATTTTATCTTTCATGCTCATCTTACATAGTTATCATAAAAACAATTGATTGCTTTAAAAACACTTTTAAAGCCAACATATGCTACACATGTTAATGATGTGCTTGGTACATCCATATTATACATGTTCATGGGCATCTCATGCATCATGTTTTCAAGAAAGTTACGAACTATTTAAATTCATGAGATTTCATATGAAACAGAATATAAAAATGGTTCATTCGGGTTGAGCTCGAATAACCAACAAAAGACGAAGATAAAAGAAAGAAAGAAAGAAAGAAAGAAAGAGAAAGTTACATAAATGTCATTGGGAAGGGGTTTGAGTTGGCTGTCCTCTTAGGTGGACTCAAGTTTGTGGTCTCTCGTTCCTTGCCAGGAAGCCCCAATGATAAGGATGCATGGAAATTAAAGTAATGAAATACCCCAAATGAAAAGAAAAGAAAATGTTTTACAAATTCATATCATGTTTACATTCATGCATTTCATGCTTTACTTACTCAGCAATAGGCTCATAGATGAACTTTGTGGTGTAGGTGATGCTAACGTTCAGTTGACGAAGTGCTCCCATGACCGTGGCTACGTGGCTATTAGAACGATGTTGTCCAAGCAACGAATGAGAGGATTTTTATTTTAATGTATTTTAGAACGATCATGCAATCATGTATTCCTCCAAAAGAGATTTAAATTATAAATGTGTTTCAAAGTCTTCCGCTGCTACGTTTTACAAATGCATGATCGTAAACCAAAAATTTTATCATCTTTTTATGAAAAGCAAAGTTTACGAAACGGTACGCTACAAGGCGTTACACAAGCTTCTAATTCTTCTCAATGGCCAGGGCAGCAATTAAAACCCATTCATCGTGTCGATCTCTCACCGGCATGTCGACCCTTTAATCGAGGGGTGCATAGCTTTCTCCTTACCTACGAAGCTCGGTTGGAGAAACAGAACTCCTTTTCTCTGTCATTGCCGTCGTTCTCACCTCCGGCAGCTCACAATGCCGTGCTCCCACCTCCACGCCCCAATGGTCACCCTCTTGGGTACTCGGCTAATTGCAGGCTCTGGATCAGCTTCACTCATCTAGCCCAAAGTCAGATAAACAGTCAGGCTACAAACCAAAATGGCAAGTCTGCCATAAGATTGGTCACGTGACTTATGTGTGCTGCCATCCTGAAAAATTATCATTCATCCTTCAACCACAGGCTCTCGCGCCTTCATCTACTTCTTATCCAGTTCCTATGCCGGCTGCTTTTACTTATCAAATCCCAAGTTCAGCTTTCTCTGCACACCCTCTGGCTCCATCTTATCCCCCCTTGGAGAGTAGTTTCTGGACTCGGGTGCTACGAATCACTTTGCATTGGATAAGTTTCTATTTCAGCATCAAACTCCTTACTCAGCTCCAAGTAGATCTCGATTGCAAACGACATGACTATGCCCGTAACTACTGTTGGTCACTCATCAGTGCTGATAATCTTTTGGTTGTTTATGAACTCTATCATGATAACTTTCTCTAAGAAATATTGGAAGTTGGAAAGTCAAATTTTAAGAGAGGAGAAAGAACAAAATATAAAAGAGAGAACAATTTGTGAACTTTTTTCATAATTTTATTTCGTTCAACTACTATATATAATGCAAAAGTAGCATAAATATCATTAAAAATAAAATTAAATAAAATAGTAACTCTGCACTCTTTATTTTTAAAACTCTTATAATAGTTTATGACATTTCGCTACTAAAATGATCATAACTTCTTTCAAAGTACTCAGAATGACCTGAAACTTTAATTATTAGAAACTAGAACTCTCGGGCATAGAAATCCATGAGTTACATGTTAAATTTAGTAATTGTTTGTATTTCCAAATGTTAGTCAAAATTTGCAATAAAAAACTAATGAATTTTTATTATAATTTATTCATTGAGTTTGTTACTCAACAAATGCCTCTCTTAACCTCAAACTTTTATGATTGTCTTCTCCACCATGGCCTTGAAATTTTTGAACACATCAACTTCCTTGGATTTTTCCAACTCGAGAGGTCTCTGTCCACAATATTGAGCTTTCTTTTGAAAATGTGTCTTTGCTTGTTTGTCAAGTACACAACATTTACAAAACTTTAGTGAAATCAATGTCAGGTAACCCATGAATGATTTTTTTTTGTTGCTAACTCTTTTAGCCTACCGTTATGTAGATGTCCATACCGTAGGTGCCATAAGCTTACTTTGTCCTCTATGTTGACTTGCAAACACCTTTATTGAATATTCTTCAAGTTGAGTTTGAACATCCGATTTTTTGTCGTCTCTACATGCACGAGTAACCGACCATGTTATCCTTCAAGTGCAACATCCGGTCTTTCATGAAAATCAAACACTCTATCTTTAATAATTTCCCCATGTTAAGAATATCATTCTTTAATTCTGGTACATAGTAGACATTCTCTATAGTACATTTTTACTATCATTTTGGAAAGAATATATTTTTCCTCAGCCTCTAACTCGGACCTTTGATGCATCTCTAAAAGACTCTTGCATATCGACAAAGAGATAATTGAGCTCATGCATATGCTTGTTACCACTGGTCTCGAGGTATCGCAACATGTCGCTATTTGAAGTTGTATTAACCATTATGAGAACACCATTATCTTTGTTCTCATCTTCCACGACTAGATTCACGTTTTCTTTTACCTTCTTCTCGGAGTAGCAATCATGTGTGTAGTATCTATATTTACCATAATTTTAACATTCGACATTTGGAATATTTGATTGATCATCTCTTTCGTGACTGCGGCTTTGTCCACACCAATTTCATTGGCTCATGTGTCATCTCTCTTCATTTTTAATTCTGCAACCACGACCTCTTCCACAATTGAAACCATGACCTTCATGACTAAGTCCTCTTCCTCGGTTGTCTTGCACATACAACACCTTATCCTTCTTGATGATCATCTTTGTTTGTAAAGTCTCCACTCAGACCTATTGTTTGTTTTTCTTTTTTCATTGTTCATGCGCCTCAAGAGAGCTCACGAGTTCATCAACATACATTTCTTTCAAATTATTTGACTTCATGATTGTACATACAACATTCTGAAAATCATTTTTTAATGATCAGAGAATTTTCTCTACAACTCTTGCATCCGTGAGAGTTTCCGACTCTTTCATCTTCATGGCCTCCAACTTGTCCCATAGAGTTTGAAGACGCACTTGTTTGACTCGATCGGCACTTTTGAACATTTTTTGTAAAGTATCTCATGCTTCCTTCGAAGTTTATGCACTGTAATCTTCTCAAAACTGACTCATCTACCGATAGAAATAAGAGATAGAGAATAGTTTTATCCTTCATTGTATTTCTTTCAATGCTTCTGATAGCTTCATTGTGGAGGAAACAACATTTTCATGCTCATCTTAGTTGGAAAATCGAGTTTCAAGACTGGAGAAAGAACAAAACATGAAAGAGAGAACAATTTGTGGACTCTTGTCATATTTTTATTTTTTTCATTCACCATATATAATATAAAAGTGACATAAATAACATTAAAAATGACATTGAATAAAATAGTAACTCTTACATTCTTTATTTTTAAAACTCTCTGTAATGACCCGGATCGCGGATCGTTACTCATTTTGCTTATTTACTTACACACTTACTTGATAGTTTAGTTATGAATTAAACGCCATGAGTGAAGTTATTAAAATCAATTTAAAATTTAAAATCATTATAATTATTTTTCAATAATGCGCAAACATAAAATGAATTTACTTATTTAAAATATGTAGCAAGAACTAAAACTAAACACAAAAAAGCTTTACACACATAATTATACAAAACATTTATCGTCATATCACTCCAAAGATTTATAATTTATTTACAAAATCTGTAGGCAATTCAAAACATAATAGTGTTTGTGTAAACATCATTTTTCTCCCATCTAGACATCATTTTTAATCAACTCACCTACATTGCAAAGCGAAACTATGAGCCTAGTTCTCAATAAGTAGTATAACTATAAAATACATGAATGTGAATGCAACATTTAGAAAACATGGTAAATTTTGTTACTTATTTTCTTTTAAGTGTCTTATTTTCTTTGAAATATTACACGATCTCAAGAACACTACCTGCAACCTAACTTCAACATCTACTTACTAGGGTTCACCTACATTACTACTTGATGAGTGTTCATACTTAAAATAATTATTTACTTATTTACATACAACCCCTTACACTCAGTTCTCCCTTGATAATGTTGCATTTTTAAAACCATGCATGAAATTAGTTCGTTACATTTTTCAAGAAAACATGATGCGTGAATATGTAACCATGTAACATAATATCATTCAATTTTGCATACCCTCAAGTTATACAATTAAATTCTAACACAATGCATCACTAAACATTTAGTCACAAAGAATGAACACAAACAATCCCCAAATGACTTGAGGTGGGTGTACTGTGTGTCACACCCCAAACAAACCAGAATTGTACATGCATCATAAATATCCTACCTTTGCAAAGTAGTCCCACTTAAGAGCCATGCACTCTTAATACTAACTTACCTTAGGTTCTTATCTTCAATAATCTTCACTACTTGATCATTTGGCAACACTTAGAACAGAGAAAAAATTCATTGGTCGTGGTTCTCCTCTTTTTCTCTTTTTTTGCTTCTAGAGTGCACTAGATTCACTCAAAGTGTACTAATCACCCTAACACTATTTAACGTCTATCGAAGCCTCAACTTAATCACCTAAAATGGAGAGAATGAGAGCTGATAGTCGTGGTTTTTTAAGCTGAAGAAAAAATTTAGGTGATTTAGTTAAAACATACAATTGTAACTAAGGTGGAGGTGGCCAAAGTACGAGGTTTTTCTATAACATTTCACCCCCCTTTTAAGTTTCTCCCCAAAGTCTCCAATCACCTTAACTTAACTTTAAAAGGAGTTGATGGTTTTAGGTTTTTATGTTGAAGAAGGACCTTAGGTGATTCAACTAAAACATACAATTGTAACTAAGGTGGAGGTTGCCAAAGTAGGAGGTGTTTCTATAACATTTGACCCCCCTTTTAAGTTTCTCTCCAAAGTCTTTAATCACCTTCACTTCACTTTAAAAGGAGCTGAAGGTCGTGGGTTTTTATGCTCAAGAAGAACCTTAGGTGATTTAATTAAAACATACAATTGTAACTAAGGTGGAGGTGGCCAAAGTAGGAGGTGTTTCTAGATCATTTTGCCCCCCTTTTAAGTTGCTCCCTAAAGTCTCCAATGAACTTCACTTTAAAATGAGCTGATGGTTATGGATTTGTATGCTAGAGAAGGACCATATGTGATTTAATTAAAATATACAATTGTAACTAAGGTGGAAATAGCCAAAGTAGGAGATATTTCTACACCATTTGACCCCCCTTTTATGTTGCTCATCAAAGTCTCCAATCACCTTCACTTTACTTTAATATTTACATTTTAACCCCTTGTAAAAACTTTGATAAAATTTCAGCAACTTGTTATTCACATTTTCCATAAGTCGACCGATCAGTTTATGCAAGTGTTGATCACTCATGCACTTATGTACACTTTTTTTTAATGCATCACATCAAACTAACATTTAACACTTATATATACGATAGGACTATGTATAAAATGAGGGACTTTTGAAAATTTTTTACAAAGTATCTCATGCTTCTTCAAAGTTTATGCACTAGTAATCTTCTCAAAGCTTGACTCATCTACCGACTGGAATAAGAGATATAGAGCAATTATATCATTCATTTGCATTTTTCAATGCTTTCGATTTCTTCATTGTGGAGGAACCAACATTTTCTTGCTCATCGTATCTATTTTTTATTACTTCTCATACATCTTGCCACAACATTAAGCTCTCATAGTTCGACATAACTTTGACACCAATTTGAAAGAAATCAAAATTTAGAAAATCGAGTTTCAAAAGAGGAGAAAAAACAAAATATGGAAGAGAGAACAATTTGTGGACTCTTGTCATATTTTCATTTCGTTCAACCACTATTTATAGTCCAAAAGTGACATAAATAATATTAAAAACAAAATTAAATAAAATAGTAACTCTTACATTCTTTATTTCTGAAACTCATACAATGATTTTGACATTTCGTTACTAAAATGATGATAGAAATTTGAAGCATAGAAATTCATAGGTCGCATGTTAAATTTGATAACCATTTGCCTTTCCAAATGTCAGCTGAAATCTATCATAAAAAATTTACCCATTTTTATTACCATTTATTTATTGAGTTTATTACTCAACAGTCTCTAGTCTATGTCACCTTCTCTCTGATTACTTTTTTTCATTTTGGATCTTAATCACAGGTTATTCTCCTTGAATGATCTGTTGTCAATTGCCTTTACAAGTTCTGCTCCCAGTTTCTTCTCCTTCTGCCCTTTATCTTCAACAGTTGATCTAGTGTGTTCAATTTGATGGTGGTGGAGAATTTCGTTCTCTTGTCTCCTTTTTTACCTTCAATGAAATTCTTCATCCGACTCTCATGACCCTATACTCCCACTCAAAACGGTCGAGTTGAACGTAAAATCGACATATAGTTGAAATCGGTCTAGCAAAGCTTTACCATGCTCATGTGCCCACATATGTTTTGGACGTTCGCATTTCTAGTTGTTGTCCATGTTATTAATCTCCTCCCATATGTTAAATTGAATAATGATTCCCTCCATTTTCTACTTTTCTCCTTTAATCATGATTATTTTCATCTGCGAGTTGGTGGTTGCCTATGTTTTCCTAATCTTTGACCCTAGAACTCAAATAAGTTACAGCTTAGTTCTATTGAGTGTCTTTTTTTGGGCTATTATCTTCACCATAAGGGTCATAAGGGCTACATTTCCTATCAATATAAGTCTAGATTGATATATATTTCTCGAGATGTCATCTTCTATGAAGCTCTTTTGTGTACTTCCCAATTCATGTCCTTTCCTTTTCTTAAAAATTGTTCCTCTCGGCCTGCTCATTCATGTCTCTCACCCTGCCTTCTTTCCTATGACCCTCTCTCTTTCTCCCCTCCACTAGAGAATAGCTCTATTGTTCCTTCTCCCACTACTAATTGTCCTGTGAAAGATCATCTGATGATCACTCGCTCTAAATATGACATTGTCCAACCCAAACTGTCGTTAACCTCTACCCTTCTCACCGATGAACGAACTATTTACAAGTAGGCTGCAAATTCTTCTCATTAGGTTTTGTCTAAGAAGGAAGAAATGAATGGTTTGTCTCATAATCACACATAGTCACCGGTTACGCTACCTTTCGGAGCTCCTGTAGTTGCGTGCAAACAGGTGTTCAAAGTTCAAACCAACCTGAGAGGTGTCATTACTCAATTAAAATGCAGTCATGCTATTATAAGGTTAGAATTGCCGAAGTTGACAAACCTAAGATGACTTGCCTAACAAGGTATGATTCTTTTGAATTCCTGGTGATACAATTTTGGCTCACAAATGCACCAGCAACCTTTTGTACTCTCATGAACCAAGTATTTCATGAGTACTTAATAAGTTTGTGGTAGTGTATTTTGATGACATCATTATCTATATGAAACTCTAGTAGAACATAACAATCATCTTTACTAGGTTTTTAAAAAACTAAAAGAGACTCAATTGTTTGTCAAGAAGGATAAATGCTCTTTGCTTAGAAAATTATTGAATTCCTAGGCCATGTCATTGAACAAAGTCAACTTCATATAAATGTTGATAAGATAAGGGCTATCAAAGAATGGCAGACTCCGACTTCTACTATGAATTCCTTTATCCGGCTGGCTAACTACTATAGAAAGTTTGTTAAATGATTTTCAAAGAAAACTAATCCTTTGACTGAGTTTCTCAAGAAAGGTGTTCATTGAGAGTGGACTACAGATTGCAAGAAGCTCTTTACTAACCTCAAAGAAGCAATGATGCAAAAACCAATTTTTTCCCTAGCAAATGTCATAATGCCATTCGAGGTTGAGACTGATGCCTCAGATTTTGTACTGGGCGGCGTCTTAATGCAAAATAGCCATCTTGTTGCTTTTGACAAGTATATCACCTCTAAGAAAGAAATATTGGCAATGATACACTCTTGATGTGTATGGAAGCAATACTTGCTCGGGTAAAAGTTCATAGTGAAAACAGACAACATTTATATATGTCACTTCTTTGAGCAATCAAGACTTTATCCAAACAAACATGCTGGCATGATCTGATATCAGAATTGATTTTCACTTCAAACATAAGTTTGGTCAGAGCAGCAAAGTGGCTGATGTGTTAAGTTGTAAGGCGGAGTGTACTAGTCTATGCTATCTATTACAAGTCTGAGCTAGCAGAATAAATAAATTAGTGAAGGATAATATCCGAGCTAGTTTACAGAATGATCTCACTGCTCGCACTGTTATAGGACTTGTAAAGAAAATGAAGAATCATCAATTTTGGATTAAAGATGACTTACTCTTCACTAATGGAAGTTGTTTGTACGTTCCTTGAAGGAACAACTTACGATGAACTCTTTTACGCAAAAGCCTTGATACTTTGTGGGCAAGTCATGCACGCTGACATCAAACTTATGCTCTCTTAAAGAGGGTTATTATTGGTCTAATATGAATTTTGATGTTGTGCAGTATACGAAGACATGTTTGATATGCTAACAAGACAAGATCGAGAGAGACTAAATCATCGACCTCTTAGAAGCATTATCTATAGATTCTAAAGCAATTTTTGTGATTGTAGACCACTTTTCAAAGTATGTTACTTTCATCGCAATGTCGAAACACTATTTAGCAGAAGTGACAGCTCAACTCTTTTCAAGCATGTTGTAAAGTTGTGGGGGACTCCACAAAACCTTATCAGCAACAAAGATACTCAATATACCAGATCCTTTTGGCTGTAACTCTTTCCATTATTCTGCGGGAATGAATCTATTTGATGCTGTGTATGGAAGGCAGTCATTTATGTCTAGCGTCTTTTCCTTTCTTGTTTCCTTGTTTTTACTTTCTATTTTTAGCAATAAGTGACTATTCGCTCACATACAATGTACACTCCTATCACGGTCAATATGTTGTAGATTGCACTTTAGAGAGGGGAGGCATGTTGATAGCCATTAGTTTACTCCTACCCAACGTTCTAATTTATTAATTACCAAAGAACTTGCTTTTACAATACTTTTTATATGCACTATGCTCATTGAGTGTCATTTTTAATAATCTCGCTCGGTAGACAAAAAGCTCACACTAACGACATGAATCTCAATGTCATTGGCATGCTCGTAGGCTGACCCATATTGATTATGATAATGGGTGTTGCACGACCCTTAATCGACCCTATTGAAAGCGAGACTGTGACAATCACGTTCTAATTCGTAATGCAAACAACGCGTTTTGAATGGAATGTTGCAATTTATTCAGAGGCAGACATATGTACCATTTTTGTTGTTTTTAGCGATTGAAAATAAAACAAAAGTATCTTCAATAGTGAAACGATTTGAACTACAAGATATTACTTGTTTAGTCAAGTATCTTACATCCACGAGAAGTAGAGGAATTTCATTTATCAAAGCCATAAATTATTACACATTTTCAATCTCAAATACGATTTCACTCTATCCATGTTCTCTTCATTCAGATTTGAGCCCTAGCGAAAAAAACGATCTCCAGCAACAGCAAGCTCCAAAGGTAAGTCTAACTATACTTACTAAATATGTTAGATCTGGTCTTGTGAATATCATTGCATAAATTATACTTCCAACAAGGCTAGAATGTGTAATTTAATGATGCATTCAATTTATTCTTTGTTCTTAGGACATTGATCTTTACGAAAAAGGCTGTCTTCATGTCCATTTATTAAAATTCTATATTTTTAACAACAACCAAGATGATAAAATCCTTATTGACATTTGTTTAACCATTGGTTAGAAAATTTAATTAAAATCAAATTAAATTTCATTGATTCGTGGTGAGTTAGATTTGCTTATTTTCGTAATTTTTATGTTGATTGGTGCTATAGATTTGTGCAATTTTTTTTGCTGATTTGTGCTGATTCATGCTTATTTTAAGCTATTGTAATATTGTGTTGGTAGCTGTTGGGTTAAATTTGTTTTTAGTCAATGATATTAATGTTTTTTTAATTTATTCATTGTTTTAGGATGGAAAATATTAGTGAAACTCAAACTTTAGAGAGCATTACTCCTGCATCTACTTCCACCAAAAGGAAGAGAAAAAAATCATATGCCTAGAAAATATTTTACGATTATTGAAAGTTATGATCATAGAAATCCTAGAGCAAAATGTAACTATTGTTCACAAATATATGCACGTCATACATCAAAAAATGAGACAACTAATTTGAAAAAAGCTCACTTAGAATTATAAAAAATTGTTGGTGAGTCTTGATTCGAAACAAAAGACTTTAAGCTTTAAAAATGATGAAATGAGACCGAAATTAGCATGTTTTAGTCTAGCAACTTGTTGAGATCCGCTTACAAAGATGATTATTACATATGAGTTTCCTCTAAATTTTGTTGAAGGGGTGGTTGTAAAGCATATTCTCAATACATGGAACCCAAATTTCCTTACCTTCTAGATTTACTATTGAAAGAGATGTTATGACAAGGAAAAAATGAAGTTGAAAGCGTTAAAAAAATCTCAACATGTTTTCTTGACTACTTTACATGGACTTCCATTCAGAATTTATGTTAAATGATGTTCACTATTCATTATATTGATGATGATTGGATCACACATAAAAAACATTATTAATTTTTCTTGATTCCGAATCATAAAGAATAAACAATTGGTACAAAAGTTGACACATGCTGGTTTGAATGAGAGAATTTAAAAATGTCTTGATTATTTACAATAGATAATGCTTCTTCAAATGATGTTGCAATTTCACATGTAATTAAAAGTGCTAGAATTTGGTATGGTTAGTTTTGAATGGGGAACATATGCATATGTGATGATGCTTTTCACACATTTTGAATTTGATTATTTTTTATGGTTTAAAAGATCATCAATAGTCTATCATGAGAGTGCATAGAGATTGAAATATGTTTGATCTTCACCATCACGGTTGCAATTTTTTAGGAAATATGTTGAAAATGCTAAAATCACTTGCTAAAGTAATATTTGTTTGGATGTGCCTACAAAGTAGAATTCTATATATTAGAAGTTAGAAAGTGCTTAAGAGTTTGAAATTGCTTTTGAGAAGCTAAGAGAAAATGATAATCATTATCTCGCTGATTTGGTTGGGGAAAACCTCCTACAAAGCCATATTGGTATAATATTCAAGAACTTATTAAGTTTTTAAAATTTTTTACGTACAACATTAATTGTTTCGGGCTCCTCACATGTTACTTCAAATATTTACATCTTCACTAGCGAGACAAAAGTTTGTCTCACAACAAGGTTTATGAAAAAATTTTGCAATCGTGAAAAATGTTTCAAATAAAAAAGCGTTAATTGATTTATAATTATAAGAATGATTAAAAAAGCTTTCAGACAGAGAAAATATTTTGAAATGGTGAAAAATGCATTCCTTGAATTTCCAATATTAAGTGAAATTGCAGGAATGTATTGGGTATTCCTATTTTGACGGTTGCTTCGGAGTCGGCCTTTAATCACAAAGGATGTTTACTAGATGCATTTCTTAGTTCTTTATCACGAAAGATAATGGAGGCATTTATTTGCACACAAAATTGGCTTAGATCATCCAATCAACTTCCATTTGAAATTAATGTAGTTGATGATGTTGAAAATTTTGAAAAATGTTTGTATTATTTTTTTATTGATCATTTTATTAATTTATGTATTTTACTAATTTAGATGCAATTCATCTTTTGTAGACTTTAGTCACCTTACAACATCTAATGGGTATGTATTTTTAGAATTGTTCATTGGCGTATGTATTTGCAATAAGTTTTTTTATATATATTTAATATAATAAATTGTATAACTACAAAAATTTCAAAAATATTATTTTGTATTGATGTGAATGTATGAGAAAAATTTAAAATTATTACGATAATATTTGTTTAGTTAAAATATTTTTTTAAATAAAGAAAATGAGCAGATGACAAGCTATGAATGACAGGCTATGAATAAAAAAATTCAGAGAACAATTTTGTTTTGATGCAATCGTGGTTATTTTGAGTTTTTTAAAAACATAAAGTTTTTTAGATTATATTTCCAAAACTAAAAATTGTTATGGGGTTTAACCCTTTTCTTTATGAATGACGGGCTATAAAACCTCTATTGAGACTGCAACTATGTTGTTCCACTTCAAAAAATTCACTTCCGCCTATTCTCTCTTCTCCGTTTTTCATGGTTCTCTTGATGTGATGGACCTCAACAGATCTTTTAGGTTGTTTTTCTCTCCAGCCACTTGATATTCTTATCGGGTTTCTACTTTCCGTTTGTTATCTCCAGTGAGACATTATATGCAAACGGACATAATACATTCTCGCCTCCCAAGCTCTGATGCCAATTTTAAGCAAGCGCTACCGGACAAGTCACTCGACTTTCCCCATGAGCTTGAGGGGGGTATAATGATATATTAATGCATATCATGCTTTAGGCCTGCATAGGATTCTGTTATATGGTTAGCCAATCATAGCACACATAGTTTCCGCACATGTAATGAACATCAGATCAAATTTTTTAATATACACATGAAAAAAATTTAATTAGAATCCAATAGTCTAGTCAAAATGTGAACTCATTATCCAAATAATATTTTTTCCAAACAAAATTATTAACTATCTAAATGAAAATCCAAACAATTTAATTGGCAACAATACAGTAGCCAAATAATATTCAATCCAAAGCCGTTCTACAGCCTCTAAACATCATTTGTAAAGTGCCCAGCTAAAACTATGTAATTAATATTTTGCAACTACGTCCAAGTATCAGTAGTTAGACAAACTCTTTTTTGAATTTTACTTAACTATTCTTTGAACTTACGTCTTTTCTTGTAGTAGATAATCTCTATATCTTGTCCATTTTTTCTACTAGAAAATATAACAAACGCTAGTTGAAAATATTTGACTAATTTTCTAAATCCCTTTTATTCTTTCATTCTTAAAGGTAGTTACTCTCTTATCAACATCATTACAATATACTTTATATGTCTGCTTAAGCAAACTATTAGACTTTGGAGTACCCTTCTTCAAAAAAGATAAAGTCTTTTGTTTTTTATCTAGGGCGCTCAAATACTTTTTACAGACGTTCAAATATCTTGACATGTACGATATACTAATCTTCTTTGTATGACAAGTATGCATTTGAGCAGATTAATTATACTTAGTCCAGGTGTGGACATGAGACAGGTTAGATTTTGACAAAAAATAATCCAACTCATTGGCAATTGGGTTAGAAAAAATTAGGTGTTCAGCTTTTTTTAGCGCACTCGACCCGTTACCTACCCGACCCATTTGGTAGACCTAAGATTAATTACGAATGTCATCCTGCATACTAAAAAATTAGGATAAGGAGGTAAACCTAAGATTAATTACCATACAAAACTCATTTTTTAATAAATCAAAATAATTATTTTGGGGAAGAAAATATTTTCTATTTTCTTGGTAAAGAAATAAGTTATCAAAAGGGTTCTTCATAGAGGTATAAATATTGACGGTTGAGAATAAAGAGTAGATGTTTTGGTGGCAGTGAGCACAAACGTTAATAGAACCAGAAAGCTCTTTTTTTCTTGCGGCATTTGAAGAAATGGAAATGTTTGTGAGACTCTTTTGAATGGACCTGCCAGTGCAAGTCTGGAAAGATATTGGAAATGGCGGGGGAAGCGAAAGGAACTGAATCCCTTGCTTTGGAAGAAAAGGCTAAGGCTGAAGATATCGAAAGCAAGAGTCAGACTGCTATGGATCCCTTGTCGCCCACTTCAAGGACCAACCCAAGTAGGCCCCACTCTCTCATACGGTCACTCACGCGCTCAGATAATTTTCTAAGAGAAATCTCAAAAAGTGTCTATATGCTCTGTTTGGAGCAAAAAATGTCTGATAGCTTTTGATAAAATCAAATAGAAGTTAACTACTGCCTTAGTCTTAACACTACCTATGAAAATTTATCTTATGCCGTATACACTAATGCCTTAAGAGTCGATTTAGGTTGAGTATTAATGCAACATGATAAAGTAATAGTTTATGCATCCTGATAATTAAAGACTCATGAAATGAATTATCTGGTTCATGACTTAGAATTGGCTGCCATTATTTTTGTACTGAACATTTGGAGAAGTTATTTATATGGCGCCAAATTTAAAGTATTTTTTGTTCACAAGAGTTTAAAGTATCTATTTACACAATGGATTTAAACCTCCGTCAATGGTTCTGGGTGGAATATTCAGGCGATTATGATTTTACTTTAGAATATCATCCAGATAAAGCAAATGTTATTGTAGATGCCCTTAGTCGTTACCATAGTATGCCTCTAAATTGTCTTGTTTTAGAAGATTGGATGAGGCGTTTAACAATCGAGGACTACGAGCTGCAAATTCAAGAGAATAACCAAGTGCTTCAAGTGTTTAATCTTATTGTTATACTTACTCTAGTGAAGCGCATCAAGAAAATACAAAAAATAGATGATAGGTTAAAAGAAAGATTTGATAAAATCCAAGTTGGTAAAGAATTTGAAGGTTGAGAAATCAGTCAAGATGAATTCTTATTGTTTAAAGGAAGAGTGGTAGTATCAAACAACTTAGAGCTAAGACAAACAATACTTGCCGAGAATCATAAATCTAGATTCGCCGTACATTTTGATTTTACAAAGATGTATCATGATATAAAACGTCAATTTTGGTGGGTTAGAATGAAGAAAGATATCGTTAAATATGTATCAAAGTGCTTGGTATGTCAACAAGTAAAAAAATGAACATCAAAGGCCAACAAGACTATTACAACCCTTACATATCCCTAAGTGGAAGTGTGATAAAATTGCTATGGATTTTGTAACTGGGTTAACAAGCACGCTGTAGAATAATGATTCGATTTGAGTTATAGTCGATAGACTCACCAAATCTGCACACTTTATTGCAGTAAAGATGAATTTTCCTTATCTAAAATTTTTATAAGCTATACATTGAAAATATTATTTGACTACATGACATTCTTTCTAGCATCGTATCTGATCGAGACCCAGAATTTACTTCTCAATTTCAGAGAGCTTTCAAAAGAACATTAGGCACATAATTAAATCTTATCACAACATATCATCCTCAAACAGATGGTCAATCTTAGCGCATCATTCAGATTCTCGAAAATATGCTAAGAGCATGTATTTTCGATTTTGGAGATAGTTGGATTAATCACTTACTGTTGGTGGAGTTTGTCTACAGTAATAGCTATTAGACTAGCATTGGACTTTCATCTTATAAAATATTATTTGGGAGACCATGTAGATGTCCTTTATGTTACGCTGAATTTGAGGAGACATTACTCTTGGACATGATATTATTAAAGAGACTACAGATAAATTTCAAGTTATTAAAGAGTGAATAAAAACTGTTCAAAGTTTGTAAAAGAGCTACGCAGATCTATCAAGAAGAGAAGTTGAGTTTGAATCTGGAGATTTTGTATTCTTGAAAGTTAGACCACATAAGGTTATTAGTCGATTTGGAGTAAAAAGAAAATTGGCTCCAAGATGTATTAGACCTTTTTAGATTGAAAATTGAGTGGGTCCATTGAACTATTGTTTGAATTTACCATCTTAGTTGGGCAAACGTACACAATGTTTTTCACGTGTATATGTCAAGAAAAGAATTTTTCTAACCTGTCTCTTGTAATCTCTTGGACCGAAGTACCTATTTAAGAAAATGTCTTTTATGAGGAAGAACCTAAAAGAATTGAGATACCACATGTGAGGCTCCAATGAAAAAATCACAATGAGAGAAAATCTACTTAGGAGATTGAATCAGACATGATGAACAAATATCGACATCTATTTAGTGGTTCAATTGAAGTTGTTTTGAATTTCAAAGATGAAATTTATTAAGTAGGGAAAAATCCAAATAAATTAGTTATGTATAAAGAAATATTAAAATTAAAAATAAAATAACTCTATCGAGTTGTTTCAAAGAAATGAAAGAATCTCCCAAATCTCTCTCCCATGATTCTCTATCTATCTCTCTCTCTTCCTCTCTCTTAATCTTCTCCCTCTCTCCCTCATCAAACCGGATTGAGAAGTTTGTACTAGGGTTACACGGGAAAACACTCCAATGCTCTATAATAGAAGTAGCAGCCCTATGTAAGTTCGATTCCCGTTCAAAATTTTGTTTTTTTATTCTTCTTTTCGTTCGATTCCCCTAGGAAAGAGATCAAATTTTCACAATCTTCATTATTAGGTCGGTACTGCCTCCAGCTACTGAAGTTATACGGATGAAGTTTACTTTGGTCCTCAACAGCAAGCAACTTAAGATTTATTTGCAAATGAATAAAAAGTTCAAAACTTTGGAGTTTGTAGAGAAATTGCTCTTGAAGTTCGTTTAGAGCAAACTACGATTTTAGTTTGGTATATGAATTACAGTTGAGTTTTAATTTTTTATTTGATATGATATGAATTCTCACATCTTATTTTATTTTATATGAATATTTTTTTTAAAGTTGTGGAAATGACCATATAATTATTTTATTCATTCATTGTGCATAAATGATTAATAGGAGAGTGGAACTGTCTCCTTGAGTTATCCCTAAACCTGATCAATGTATTTTGGGCTGCTACCGCTTAAGTGTTGATATTTTGAGTTGTCACCTCCTAAGTGTAATTATTAATATGCTCGATTTTGTGTTTTGTTTTTGATTTATTGATTATTAAATTTAAAATTAATGTCCAACTTGAATAGTCAGCTCACTCATGGAAGATTCTCCAATGATCAGCCCGCTGACTGGAAAACTGATAAGGGGAACTTGATGGATATCATTGAGATAGTGATCAGTTGTGTAAGAGGTAAAGAGCTCTCGAAGTCTCTCAATTGAATACTTCTGTTACGTTTCATATTCAATTAATCAACAGGGTCTTTTTGGATAGTATCAGTTAGCCTTGTGACTCCTGTGCAGAAAGATGAAGCTTCTACTCCTATCTACGATAAACGTGTGGATTATCTAAAATCAATCATCAAGTCATGCGGGATGAGGTTTCACTTTATCCTCTCTATTGCGGGTGGTGCACTTAAAATCATACCAAGGATGTGAGGATGCTTATCATCTAGCAGTGTTCCCCCCACTCAGTGTATAAGAAATTCAAGCAGGCACACACAATAAACGGGAAAGCCAATTAGTAAAGGAGTTGCAGGAGATACTTTCTAGGGAACGACTATCTGAAAAATGTAACCAGAAGAATAGCTTGTGATAAGATTTTACCCTTTTTTCTTGTTAGGGCAAGCAAAGGATACCTTCAGTTCAACGGCACTCTTTTCTTACGCAGATATCAAGCAAATCAGGAAGAAGAAAGAAAGAGAAAAGAACTCGAGGGCATTGCGTAGGTAATATGGTATCAAGTACACCGAGAAGATCCAGAATCGTTTCAACATGTAAGCAATAACAATACTCAACCCCAGTAATGAATTTAGAGTTGCCTCAAACTTAGCTCTCGGTTGGAAGAACTTAATGTCGACATTTGTACGAAACTCGGAGATATTATTATGAGGCAGTGATCTCTCTTTCTGATATAATGCTTCTAACTTCATTTGCAAGATCCATGACATGTCTATCTTTCCAACCTGGTAATTATTTTTTACAGATGAATTGACGATTTCCAAAGTATGATTATAGTGTTGTCTTAGAATCTCACCAAATTGAAGAATAGCCTTCTCCAGCTGAAAAATATAGTCCCTGTTTGGTCCTGAAGGCCCTTCTGCGGACACTATTTGTCTGCAATAACAGTTGACAAACCATGAATATTCAGGTTAAACATTAAGTAGTAGCTCGAATTGGTTCGATTATTATCTTATTTTAGTATTGTTTACACAATAACATGTATCTAACATACATACTTGGCAATTTCTTCCATGGATGCAGGTCCTAAGTAATTCTTGTTGAGGTTTTTATCTGGTGAAGCAATGTATCTAAAAAACAAAATGTTAGTTATCAAAATTCTGGGATGATGGAAAAACCTGTGAATGTTCTTGGAATCTGGCACTTACACCATAACTCCAGAAACAGCGGGGGTGGTTGACGATGCATCCTGGGACAGTTTAAATTCACAAGATTGTACTGCACGTGTAACTGAATGCGACTGAAAAAAAATAGCTGAAGAACTTACAGTGAAGAAATCAAGGTATTCCTTCTTGTCATATTGTTTTTCTCTCACTTCCAGATACTATGCATATAAAAGGAAGATTCAGTAACAACAAGTGATAAGCTAGATAGAAGGAGATTGAATTGAAGCATCGGGAAATCGATCAAGAAGAATAGCATCAAATTTCACAGTTCTGATTTCTCAAATCCGTTTATTTGTAATATGTGGCAAAGCCGAGTGATCGATTCTGAAACAGAGAATTTTAAAATGGAATAACTTACTGAAAGAGCAATGTCTTGGTCTTCCTTTTTCAGGATCTTGTAAGCCACTCCCCACTGTGAAATCATAACAAAATCATCCATTGCCAGTTTCGTAAGATGATATTAGCTTATCCAAGGAAAATGGAGTATTGAAAGAAAAATGAAGTGAAAGTTAAAGACTATTTTCGTACTGAAATCTTCGGCTGTTGCATTATTATCAAATACAACGGGCAGTCTATATTTTATTCCAGCTAATTGTTATCGAATTTGCGTGGACTACATCAGACAAACGATGAAGAAAAATCCAAGACAAAACATGGTTTCAGATTAACATTTGTTTGAAAGCACAACAAGAACCCATGTTGTGAAAATGAAAGTTTGAATCGGAGAAGAACAGCATCAAATTTGAATGTCATCACTAATTAGAGGAGCTTTGAGAGGGCATCAGGAACGTACGCAGATTTCCCCCTCTGCACACTCTAATGTCACCGTTCTTCCTGGAGATCCGGGGGTCCCTCTGTGGTCTGTGCTTCCTGAATTTGAAAACCATCCAAATTACGCTATGAGAGAGAGAGAGAGAGAGAGAGAGAGAGAGAGAGAGCGCCGAGAGAGAGAGAGAGCGCCGAGAGAGAGACCTTGGTAGAAGACCCGCCGGTAGCCTTTGATGAAACCAAGGAGGCGATCGTCGTAGTGAAAACCAGCTTTCCAGATGAGAGAGCCGTATCCAAAGACCCACATCACCATTCTTCAACGACCGCAAGACCAGACCGGGACAGAATCCCTCTTTCAACAACGGCGAAGATACCGGCAGCTAATGGCGAAAGAAAAACAAACCACAATTTTGTCGATGGGGTGTCTTTCTATTCGTAGAAAACTATGGCCCGGCCACCAAATCCTATCTGGCGGGACCCAATTGAAATCTCTCACTCTTGCTAATTTCTTTATTTATCTTAAAATGAAATATTTATCTTTCTCTAGAGCCAACATTAACATTCAACGTATCACATGTCACACCCCAAAACCAAGCCTAGACAGACGTCGGGCCCAATGGCCTGATTCTCAAAAGAACCCGACCACTAAATCTGAGGCTCGGTATTCAATTTAAAATCAACAGCGGAAGAGTGACTCTAGTTTTAACTCCTAATGAGGGATCACCTTCCACATCTTCTAATGTATGACTTTTTGAATATTTTCACTCTCTAGGAAGGTCTCTATTAGTATGGCTCACCAGTTCCGATTTCTAGAGAGTTTTGAGGATTTTCAGACGGAGTAACCTCAAGAGTGTCTTTCTCATTTTCTTCTAGAGTCAAAGAATCTAGTTCTTTTACGAGCTCATCACTTTTGTCCATATTACTTGATGAAAATAGGATTCATCAAAAGTGACATGCATCGATTCTTCAACTACTAGAGCTCTCTTGTTGAACACCCTATAAGCTTTGCTATAAAATGAATATCGTAGAAGAATTCCAAAGTTGGTTTTTTACACGAAATAGGAATAAGAATAATGGAAATATTTTGGATTGACAGATTTTTAGGGATTACCCGAAAAATCAAATTCGGGATAAAATTTGGGCGCTTGGATCTCGGAAACGGGAGTGAGATTTTTAACGAAATTTGGAGGAGATATTAAAGAATGAAGGTAGGATATGGTCTCCAAAAATTACGGGATTCTCATGCACGGATTTAAAGATATGCTGACCATGGTGAAAACGGTTAAGGGGATAATTTAGGGTTTTCTCGGTAGATCCGGGAAAACGAAGATGAATTTGAAATGATTGTAACTTGTAAACGGGGATGAGTTTGGAGCTGAAATTTTGAGGTTTTCTAAATGAATAAGGTTGAAATAATACCTCAAAAATTGGCAAAATTCTCACGGATGGTTTGGGGATTGTGGAGGCGAGATGGAAGACGGATGCAGAATGGTCGGAAACGGGGATTTGCAGTAAAAGGTGGTTCCTTTCACGTAAAAATGGATGCTTGAGCTGATGATCCACACTAGACCATGAATATGGCTGGAGAAATGTGATAAGGATAGGTCATCCTAGCTCGGAAAGATGACCAACTCCGGTTGTCTCTCGGTGGCCGGAATGTGGGTTTTGGAGACCTAGTCTTTGGAGGAAAAACTCCAAAGGGGGATATTCAAAATTTGAAAAGAAAAATCTTCTAAATTCAAATCTGAGAATTACATTTAGCATAGGTAAGATTAAATAGGAAAACTAAGCAACATCACGTTCTTCATCGGACGGCCCAAAACATCTCCAAGAAGCACAATCCATGGCATCAAGGATGAACCAGTGAAGAGCCTTCATGGGATGCTCATCCTTCAGCTCATTAAGCTCCTAGGAAATGTCCAAAATTCCCTCCCAAATAATAATTAGATAACCCTAGAATTTCCCATGCAAATCGATGCAACAAACGCGTGAAAATAAAAAAAAACTAATAAGATTGTTTCTTGGGTAGGTTGTGCTGCCCTCTCTGTGTTGGCTGTAGTTTACTAGGCAAACAACATCCAATTTTAATGTTATACCTTTTGTTAGAAAGCTTGAGAAGTTAGCTATCTTTCCTCAGAAGGAGTCGTTTTTGATTTAATGCCGAAAAGATTATCAAAGAAAGCCAAAAAGCTACGGTGGTCCATCTGAGCCGGGAAACCCTCTCGGGTTCCATACAACGAGCATCTTCAACCAGGATCAAATGCGGGAGATTCCTCGGGTTTTGGTTCAAGTTCCGCCTCTTCTCCAAGCCAAGTTATAACCTATTTTTGTATTTCTTGATCTTCCAAAGTTGGCTTATAAATGTGGAAATCTTTAAGTACTTTTCCTACAAAATTAACACACAAATTAGAAAATTCCCGAGCTCGGCCTCGGATAAGTATCCCGCTCGCGATGCCAATCTGTGGCATGTCATACTCCCCAGGTTTTTGAGGATTTGTCCTCAAATCCACTTGAGACTCCTCTTCTCCTTGGTCCTCTTCATAAAATCCAATAAAGAGAAAAAAAATGTTGTTTCAACCCCAAAATAATTTTCTTCCTAGGCTCCTTTTCTCCATTTGTCAAATTGTCGTTTCCCTTAGGATCCATGTAAATCATCTCCCAATGGGGCCAAGCGATCATCCACATCTTAAATGAAGATTGTAGCAAAAACATACTCTCGGGTTTCATGCCAAAATCTTGAGATAGAAACAAAGAATATCCAAAAATATAATGGTCATACTTGGTGACAACAAATGAATAACTTCCAAAGCTTAAAACCTCATTAAGCTTAACACCATTAATTAAAATGTATTGCTGCATTCCCTTTAAGCACCAAAAAAATTTTTGAACCCAAAATTTTCCCTAACACGAAATTCGAGTGGAATAAGCGGGAAAATTACCAACTATCGGTTTTGCAAACTCATTGAAATGAAATGACACATGCCATGGGTTATCATTAGTAAATACATCAACATACATGCTACAATGTTAATTCTAAGGTGGGGTACATCCAATATTCCTTTAGCACTAAAATAAGGCATCACAAGCTCATTATCTCCAATTGAGGAATCTTGAAACACCAAATTAGCATGATTAACTTCTATAATAAAATTTTCCTTCAAAAACTTCCGATCAATACCATTAAAATATCCACGTCCACTCAAACCAATATGATGAAGGTAACTAAGCACTTGGTTAAATAGATCATACCTCTCGGACACAACCTTGTGCGGTTTGGCCACTTCATCCTCAATGTCTACTTGGATACAATGGTATTCCATTATAAACTCTTCAAAATCATTTGTCCATTCCATGCAAGGATGAGATGTTGCTGCCAATGAAGGGTTGTCTATGATCTCTTTTTGTTAGGCTCGTGAAGATTCTCGAAGATGTCATTAGAGTCGTCGAAATTCGGAAAAAAGTGATTTTCCTCAAAACCGAAAACATCTTTCACTTGCTCGGTTTCTACTTCCACTATTTCCTCAACTTTTTGTTGGAGTTCTTCAAAACTATTTGTACCTACATTGCAAGCATGAGAGGGTGCTGTAAATATTGGATCTACATACCCGAAGGGTTGGTTCACGGTCTAGACATAGGGTTGCAATCTCGGCTTGTTGGAGCTCTATCTTTATTGAGGTCCTTCTTCATTACTTGCTGCCAATGGAAGATTCTCAATCCGTTCTTCTTGGTTAGGCTGTAAGCAAGAAGCCCAAAGCTCTAAGTCATAACGGCCATGCCCTAACATCTAAGCTCAAAGCCCAAAGCTCAAAGCTTGAAGCCATAAGCTAGAAGCTCTAAGCTCGAAGCCCTAGCTAGAAGCCCAAAGCCCAAAGCTTTAAGCCCAAAAGCCTAAGCTTTAAGCTCTCATCCATAAGACTTAGGCCATAAGCCCTAACCCCGATGCCCAAAGCTAAAATCACAAGCTTAAAGCCCAAAGCATCAAATCCTAAGCCCAAAGCCTTAAGTGTTAAGCCCTAAGCCCTAACACCTAAACACAAGGCTCTAAGTCTATAGCCCAAATCCGTAAGTCTAAAACCCTAAGCGCTAAGCCTTAAGTCCTTGTTGTAAGCCTTAAGCCCTAAACTCTAAGCTTAAAGCCCTAAATTTTAAGCTCGAAGCTTTAAGCTGTAAATCAAAAGCCCTATGCCCAAAGCCCAAATCCTTAGCCCAAAGTCCAAATCCACAAGCCCTACGCCCTATGCCTTAAGCACTAACACCTGCGCCCAAAGCCCTAAGTCAAAATTTCTAAGACCTAAGCCCTAAGTCCTAAGTTGTAGGCCGTATGCCCAATTCCAAAGCCTATCATCTAATCCTAAAGCCCTAAGCTCAAAGCCCTAAGCCCTAAGTTCTAACCCCTAAGCCCAAACCCCAAACTCCTAAGCCTTATTTCCTAGACCTAGGCCCAAGGCCATAAGCCCTTAGCCATTAGCCCTAAGCTCTAAAATTAAAGGCTAAGCCATAAGCCCCAAGCTGCAATTCTAAAGCCCTAGGCCAAAAACCCAAAGCCTTTAGCCATAAGCCTACAGCCCAAAGCCCTTAGCACAAACATAAAGCCCTAATCTTTAAGTCGTAAGCCCAAAGCCCTAACTCAAAGCCCTAAAACCTTAAGCTCAAAGCCCTAAGCCTTAAGCCTTAATTCCAAAACCATAGGCCTAAACTTTAAAGCCCTAAGCCATTAGCCCTAAGCCATTATCCCTAAGACCAAAGCCCAAAGAGCTAAGCCTTAAGCCCAAGCCCCTAACCTTAAGCCCTAAGCCAAAATCCCTAAACCCTAAGTGCTAAGCCATAGTACTTAAGCCCTAAGCCTTCAAAAGTAAGCTCAAAGTCTTAAACCCTTATATTGAAACCCTAAGCCGAGTCTTAAGCACTAATTTTGAAGCCCTATGCTCTTTGACCTGTGCTTTAAGCCCTAAAACATAAGCCATGATCCCTAAGCCATTAGCCCTAAGCCTAGAGCCTAAAACGCTAAGTCCTAAGGCATAATACTTAAGCCCAAGCCTTAACCTCTAAGACCGAAGAACAAAGAAAAAAGCCCTTATCTTAAAGCCCAAAGTCCTAAGCTCTAATCTTGAAGCCCTATGCCCTAAGCCCTAAGACATGAGCCCAAAGCCTTTAGCGCTAAGACCTAAATTCAACGTCTTAATCGCTAAATCTTAATACAAAAGCCCAAACCATTAAGCCCTAGGCCCTAAATCCTAAGGCGTAAGCTGTAAGTCTAAAGATCTAAGCCAAAAATCCAAAGCCCTAAACTCAAACACTAAGAAAACAGTTTAAAGCCATAAGCACTATTCCCAAAATGTAAGAAAGAAGCCCAATGCTTTAAGTCATTAGGGCCATACCCTAACACCTTGCCCAAAGCAATAAGCCAAAGGCTAGATGCCCTAAGCTAGAAGCCCAAACCCCTAAGCTAGAAGCCAGAAGTCGTGAGCCCTAAGCCATAATTCTTTACCCCAAAGACCTAATCCCTAAGTCCAAAAACCTAAACCCTAAGCCTAAAATCCTAATCCTTGAATCCTAGCCTTAAAACCAAAGCCCAAAGCCCAAAGCCCAAAGCCCAAAGCCCAAAGCCCAAAGCCCAAAGCCCTAAGACCAAAGCCCGAAGTCCTAACCCCTAACCCCTAAACCCAAAGTCCTAAGAACAGAGACCAATGTCGTAACCCCTAACACAAAATCCCTAAGCGTCAGCCCTAAAGCCATAAGCTATAAGTCATGAGCCCAAAGCACTAACCATTAATTCCTAAGCAAAAAGCCCAAAGTCCAAAAGCGAAAGACTTAATGACATGTCACGTACTGGCATGCCAAGTGGAGCAATCACCCGAGCCTGAGCTCAGAATTTTTCTAATATGTTTGTTAATGTTGCAGGAAAATTAATTGAAGAATTATACATTTCTAAGCCAACTTTGGAGGATCAAACAAAGCCAAAACACGTGATAACTTGGCGTGGAGAAGAGGTGAATTTGCAACCTAAAACCGAGTCCGCCAAACTCTAGCCCGCCGATTGAAGTTTACTTTGTATGGCGAGTTGGAGTCACATGCAATCGTGCACAATCATCCCACGACTCAACTTATCAACCTTTCTAAGGATTGAAGCAATTTTATTGCATTGTTAGGATAATTTTTACGTGAATTTTATTGCATTTTGTTTCTCCTCTACTTTATTTACGACATATGGATTAAGGCTTAGTGCTCCAATATTATGGCCTAGCGCTTATGTAACACCCCACTTTTTTAATATAATGTTTTATGTTTAAAGAATGAAATGTACTGAGAAAAGACGAATATGGAGACGAATTGGAAACAATTTTGGTGTTTACCTAATTCCGAGGTTTTAGGGTCATTACATGAAGTCGATTTCTTCTAATGAAATTTACTAGATTAGTAGATAAAACTACATCAATAAGAATTTCTTGAATTGGAAAGGTATAGAGAAAGTTATAGATCTTAGAACCCAATGGTGGGTAATATACGTTGGGTTAGAAGTTGGTAACGGAGTAGTTTCTGTGCTTCAATCCTAACATGCCTTATAAGAGCATAAATGGCAAAGTATTCCTCTAAAAAGTTGTAGTAGACGTCAAGATAAGAAGATTTATAGGTAGATCATTCTTATTAAACTTTCTGAGAGAAAGTTATGTTTATTTGAAGTTTGTGAAGCAAAACCGGACTATAGAATTATGGATTTTGAACGATGTTTGGTACTTCGTATTTGTGATTATGTTAAACTCAGAATTTAAAGTTTATGTCTTCTACAAAGTTGAACTAGATTCAATAAGAAAAATAATGGCGTTTGAATTATAGAAATTTAAGTTGTATAACAAAAGTTATAAAAGTTTTAAGTGACCAGTCCAACTACAAACAGTACCCCGGTCGACACAACTTGCAGTCTGTCGACATAGAATAGCTTTTGGGAGTTTATTCGGTCGACCACATGGTCAAGCGGTCGACACCTTCAAGTTCAGTCGACAC